>PVIH01001274.1:203131-247645 GCA_004025045.1 Sigmodon hispidus | reverse complement strand
GAGAGAAAGGATTTGGATATAAGGGTTCCTCCTTTCACAGGATTATCCCAGGATTCATGTGCCAGGGTGGTGACTTCACACGCCATAATGGCACTGGCGGCAGGTCCATCTACGGAGAGAAATTTGAGGATGAGAACTTCATCCTGAAGCACACAGGTCCTGGCATCTTGTCCATGGCAAATGCTGGACCAAACACAAATGGTTCCCAGTTTTTTATCTGCACCACCAAGACTGAGTGGCTGGATGGCAAACATGTGGTCTTTGGGAAGGTGAAAGAAGGCATGAACATTGTGGAAGCCATGGAGCATTTTGGGTCCAGGAATGGCAAGACCAGCAAGAAGATCACCATTTACACTGTGGACAACTCTAATCTGGTTGATGTGCGGGCTTCTTACCCACCAGACCATTCCTTCTGTAGCTCAGGAGAGCGCCCCCACCCATCTGCTCGCAGTGCCCTGTAATCTCTGCTCTCACTGGAGTTCTTTGGGTTCCATATTCTCTTCATTCCCCTCCAAGTCTAGCTGGATTACAGAGTTAAGTTTATGATTATGAATAAAAACTAAGTAAGAAAAAAGAAAGAAAGAAAGAAAGAAAGAAAGAAAGAAAAATCTATACTCCACTAAATTGGAAAACCTGAAAGAAATGGACAGCTTTCTGGCAAGTATTACTTACCAAAATCAAATCAAGAACAGATAAATGATCTAAATAGATCTATAATCCCAAGGAAATTGAAGCTGTTATTAAAATTCTCCCAAGGGGAAAAAAAAGCCCAGAGCCAGATATTTCAGTGCAGAATTCTACCAGACACTCAAAGAAGAACTAATACCAATACTCCTTAAATTGTTCCATATAATAGAAAATGAAGGAACATTGCCAAAGTATTTTTATGAGGCTACAATCACCCTGATGCCCAAGTCACACAAAGATAAAACCAAAAAAAGAAAATTACAGACCAATCTCCCTCATGAACATTGATGCAAAAATACTCAATAAAATACTGGCAAACTGAATTCAAGAATATATATATAAAAAAAAAATCCACCATGATCAAGTAAGTTTCATCTCAGAAATGCAGGGATGGTTCAACATACAAAACACTGTCAATGTCATCCGTTATATAAACAACTTGAAAGAAAAAAACCACAGATCATATGATCATCTCCTTAGATGCTGAAAAAGCCTTTGACAAAATCCAACACTCCTTCATGACAAAAGTCCTGGAGAGATAAAGGATACAGGGAAAATGCACAAATATAATAAAGGCAATATTCAGCAAGCCAACATCAAAATAAATGAAGAGAAATACAAATCAATCCCACTAAAATCAGGAACAAGACAAGGCTGTCTTCTCTCCCCTTATCTATTCAATATAGTTCTTGAAGTTTTAGCTAAAGCAAAAGAGAAAAAAAGGAGATTAAGAGGATACAAATTAGAAAGGAAAAAGTCAAACTATTACTATTTGCAGATGATATAATTGTATATATAAGTGACTCCCAAAATTCTACCAGGGAACTCCTACAGCTGATAAACACCTTCAGCAATGTAGCATGGTACAAGATTAACTAAATAATCAATAGCCATCTTATGCACAAATAATAAAAGAACTAAAAAAGAAATCAGAGAAACATCACCCTTTATAATAGCTGCAAATAGCATTAAATATCTTGGGGTAACTCTAACCAAACTTGGGATTATAACTTTAAGTCTTTGATGAAAGAAATTGAAGAAGATATCAGAAAATTCAAAGATCTCTCATGCTCCTGAATAGGTAGAATCAATATAGTAAAAATGACAATCTTATCAAAAGCAATCTACAGATTCAATGCAATCCTCATCAAAATCTCACACAATTCATCACAGACCTTGAAAGAACAATACTCAATTTCATATGGAATAACAAGAAACCCAGGATTGCCAAAACAATCCTGCTCAACAAAACAACCTAAAGAGGAATCACCATCCCTGACTTCAAGGTATACTATAGAACTACAGTACTTGGTACTGGAGAGGAGATGAGATGGGCGGAGACTGAGGGAGAAAAAATGGGAAGAGGGAAGGGAGGTGAGCAGGGGTATACATGGAAAAAAATTTAAATAAATTTTAAAAAGTGAGGAAAAAAGAAAGTAAAGCTGCATGCCTGTGTCCTTTATGTACAGTCTCCAGTCATATATGAATCATATAAAACATATTCTATAGCATTCTTCAGCTGGCTTACTTTAAGAATGCAGGGATGGGGCTGGCAAGATAAGTCAGTGAGTGAAAGCACTGCCACCTAGCCTGAGTCCAATCCCTCAAGCCCTAAGGAAGGAGAAAACCAACTTCCAAAACTTGTCCTCTGAATTCTAAATGTGCTATGATGCACACACACACACACACACACACACACACACACACACACACACACACAAATGCACACACATACACACACAGTCATATGTACACATACACATTAATAGATGATAAATGTAATATTTTTTAAAGAACACAAGGCTGAGTCAACATTTAAAAATCAATTAATGTAATTTACCACAATAGCAGTATAAAGAGCAAAAATCATATGATCATAGCGATAGCAGAAAAGGCATTTTAGAAAACTCTAAACTCATTCCTATCAGGTTTTTTTTAATTCTCAGCAAACTAGAATGAGAGGGAACTTCCTCAGCTCCCTTTAAAGCATCTGAAAAGCCCTACAGCTGATATCGTACTTGACAATGTGACTCTCGATGGATCCCTGGGACACCAAGATAAAGAACACCCCTTCACAACTGCAGCCAACAGCCTTGGATAGTGCAATAAGAAAAGGAAACACAAAACACACAGATTCTAAGGGAGAAAATAAAATCATCTTTCACTCACAGCTGACATGATTATCTATAAAGAAAATTCCAACAAATCCACATAGTGCACAGACAGAACCTTGAAGAGCTATAGGCAATCACAGTAGGGTCAAGGGTGCAACATTCAGACACAAAAGTCAGTGGTTTTTCTATGAGCCAACAATGAGCTACTGGAATTTAAAATTTTAAGCACAATGTCATCTATGATAGCCCCAAGAATGAGATACTTAGACATAAATTTGACAAAATATACTCAGGATCTATATAGAGAAAGCTACAAGTTTCTAATTTAAAAACTCAAACTAAAGACTATCCGAGCAAATGGAAGTCTCTTCTGTGCTCACAGATACTCAATATTCTTTTCAGTTTACCCACAGATTCAGTACAACTGCAAACAAAATCTCAGCAAGCTGTTGTGCAGCTATCGACAAACTGATTCTAAAGTTGATTGAAAGACAAAAGGCCACAAGAGCCAAAGCAATCTTGGAAAAGATGCAGCCAAAGGAATGACACAATATGACATCAAGATTTACTACAAAGCTGCAGTAGTCAAGGAGGTCAGGCATTGGGAAAGGAAGAGGCAAACAAATCGATGGAGCAGGGGGGAGCACAAAGCATGAGACCCACACAGATAAATGCATCAGTTGATCTCCCATGGGAGCAAATGCAGTTCATTGGAGGACCTGTACTGCTCCAGCAGAAGGTGCTGGAGAAACAGAGGCCCATATGTGAAGAAGAAAGGAAGACGAGACCGGATGAGGAGAAAGAAGAGGAAATGTGGGGAGCAGAAGAAGGCCCTGAGCAAATGAGCAAGGAACAGAGGGTATCTCCGCAAATATGTATTCATGGGCATGAGACATGCCATGTCAAGGACCAAGGCCTTGGATGCATGGGAAATTTTCAAAGGACCTATGGAAATTAGCAAAGAATGTATGGGAAGTTAGCAAAGCCAGGCAAAGCCCTCCTCTGGTCCAAGTACATGTTCCTATAAGATTGACCACAGTGTGCAACACATAGCAACTGCAGCTTCTCTCTACCTGGATGCTTAGAGCTGAGACTGCTCACCTACAGAGATCTCCTACAGAGACTGGCTAACTCCTTCCTCTGCAGTGTCCATAGAAACACACCCACTGTGATAGTTGGTACCACTCCATCAGTGTGCACAGCTCACCAGAGCCCAGTTTTTCTGTGGCTGTCATTCCCCTCCCACCCCTAGTCAGGGCTCCAGGACCAAGCCTTGAGAGATGAGAAGTTGGAAAGGGGGAAAAAACGACAAAGAGGAAAAGGAGGAAGAGGCATCAGCTAAGAACAGACCTCACATCTTTCACAACCACCAATTCAAAATGGATATAAAGCCGACAGACTTGTAGAAGAAAACAGAAATTCCAGGGAACTGTATTTGATGATAAATTTTTAAACAACATTGTAAGCTGGATTCATGTAAAACTGGATTCATTGACCAACTAGACTTGATTGAAATTCAAAACTTCTAAGCTGGAAGGGTGGTTCAGTGGTTAGAAATGCACCTTCTCTTGCGGAGAATCCAAGTTCTATTCCCAGCACCTGTATTAGGCATTTCACAAACACTTTTAACTCCAGCTCCAAAGGATCTGACGCCCTCTTCTGGTGTC
Source organism: Sigmodon hispidus (assembly GCA_004025045.1). Lineage (NCBI taxonomy): Eukaryota > Metazoa > Chordata > Mammalia > Rodentia > Cricetidae > Sigmodon > Sigmodon hispidus. Next base: position 243,177 of record PVIH01001274.1, on the reverse strand, counting down.
TGCAGGCATTGTGCTCACACATGCATATACACTCACACAGGAAGACATAGTTAAATTTAAAAAAATTTGAAGTCATAACAGGTCTAAATTTTAGAAACTATTTAGAAGGTCAGAGAGTTCCAAGCAGGAATGGTACTTCAATAAGAGACTTTATTCTACCACAGGAGTTCAGCACAGATAAGGGAGTGGGAAGTATGCTGCCCTCAAGAACCGCACATTACCATCCTTCAGTCAGAAGCCATTTCTCATCAAGTCATGGTAGTATGGGTTAATAACTTGGGTATTTCTATCCATGCACAGTTGGATTAGAAATGAATGGTAAAATGTTTGAGAGATAGCTCACCCATTAAAGGCTATACTCACAACCAAAAATATAAGAAATAGATGGTAGACAGTAGAACCCAGGCTCTCACAATGGGGTGAATTTTATGGCTAAGAAACAAAGTTAATGACATATGCATCTACTCATGCTCAGCCTGATGTTGGCTACAGACAGGAACATTTGTAGGATGCACACATCTTCAGGTTCCTGTGCATATACATTCATGTCTCTTCCCTGCCAGCTGAGAGGACTCAGGAAGAATACTCCATTCTGCATCCATATCCTGGTTTCTACAGTCATCCTCCGTAGAAAATAGCCAAGGCACCTCAGGGAGAAGCTCCTAGAACTAGGGCAGGAAATGCTCAAAAGGAACCTGGCAGAAATTGAGAAAGCACTCAGGAGAAAAAGAAGTAATAACAATATACCAAAAGGTCACAGACCAACTGGAAAAGGCACCAATGACCCATAGAAAACTATAAAATATATGCAGTGATTTAAAAATGATAAGTAAAAGGTCTTATAGCAATAAAATGACTATTATTGAATTCAGACTATAAAATAAATATCTATGACTCTATAGTAAGATAGATAGATAGATAGATAGATAGATAGATGAATAAATGATAACTCTCCTTTGCAAGAGATTGCCAAACCACATATGTGAATACTATACACTCATAAAGAAGAAGCAAATTCCCCACTCCATCGATTTGGGATGTATACAACAATGACTTTCCAGAAGGTTCAGTGGGAAGGTGAATAAAGGAGCTACTTTATGATGGTGACATCCCATAAACACCAGCAGCAGCCACTCATGTTAAAAGTAGGTCAGGATAAGCAAGGCACACTTCACCTCTTAGTGCTTCCTTCCCAGCTTGGGGACATTCCCCAGAACACTTCTGAGACCACACTCTCAGAAGTGTCATAGTCACCACAAACAAGGAAAGGCTGAGAAGAACAACGTGCTGAATGGAAAGAAGACAAAGGAAAAGGAAGGCTAATGAGCTGCAGAACTTGGCTAATGATGCTGTATCGATATTGGTACATTAATCGGATCAGAATTAGAGAAGAGGCAGTGAGCTTCCAAAACAATCACTAAAAACCATTGAACCTGAAGCATATGGAGAAGAAGGGGGAAGAAGTGAATGGCACTCAGGCCTGTACAGATATAAAGAGGTCAGACACAGATGCAAAAGGAGGAGAGAGATAATGCTGGGTTCATTTCCTAGATGCTGTAAAAGTCAAAAACTTAAGGGTTACATGAGCAGACCCTACACAGATCAGAGAGCTAAAGTAAAACCATGCCAGGCTGGCAAGTATGTATGTCAACGGACATAAGCTAAAGTTATCTTGGAAAAGAGAATCTAATGGAGCAAATGCACCCAGAGGATTGGCCTGGAGGAGGTCTGGTGTTGTGGAATAATCTTTTTGTACACAGTGAATATGTGTCACTCAGACTAGCTTAATAAAAAGCTGACCAGCCAATAGCTGGGCAGGAGTTTTCAGGGCATAGAGAATGCTGAGAAGAAGGGCTGAGAAGCCATCCAGATGCAAGACAAGTTAGGACACACAAAATGAGACAGAGGTAAATGCCACATGGTAGGATGTGGATTAATAAAAATATGGGTTAAGTTATAAAAGCTAGTTAGAATCAAGCCTAAGCTATTAGCCAAGCTTTCATAATTAGTAAGCAGCCTCCATATAGTTATTTGGGAGTGGGCTGGGAGGACAGAAGAAGTCTGCCTACTGTCTGAAGGGCATCTTCTAGACTGATAATTGATGTGGGAAGACCCAGCCCACTGTGAACACCTGTGGGCAGATGGTCCTGGAGTGTGTAAGGAAACAAACTGAGCCAGCCATGAGGAGCAAGTCAGTAAGCCTCTGCTTCAGTCCTGCCTCCTGCCCTGGCTTCCCTCAGGGACAGATATAATATGAAAACATAGCCTTTCCTCCCCAGCTGCTCATGGTCATGGAGTTTCATCACGGAAATAGAAACCCTAACAAAGACACACTCCTACACAGTAGTCAGATCCCTAAAATGGAAAGGGACACCCAGAACCACCAGTAAAAAGAACAAATTTCCAGAAAGAGCTATCAGAACCACTGACTCCCTAGGAAATGGCAGAGCATTCGCGGGGCCCAAGTACAAACCATAAAGACAAGACGACATCCCACATAACACCAAAAGGAAAGGTTCTCAACCTAGAACACTATGTCCACAGAAAATGTCTTTTACTAATAAAGGTGACCTTGGGTAGTAGCAGTCTGTTGTCCTGGCTACTCACTCACTACAGAAGAAGGAAGAGGAACTAATTATAAGAATATCAGAGAAAGTCAGAAGGAAACCCACTATTACCTATCAACCCAAAATTACCTATAATACGTAAAAGTCTGTGTATAAGTCCACATAATTGTTTAAATGAAATTTTACCATCTGAGCTGAAAGCCAAAGACCATATAACAAAAACCGAACACCAGGCATGTTGCTGATCAGCTTGCCCAGGAGACTCTCAAAACATTACAGTCTATCACTATCACCCTTAGTTACCTGTCAGAGGTGAAGGTGAGCCTCCTATTGCTGACATTATCATGTACTTCAGACCCAGAGATCAAAGGCCCCTGAGCTGGAACTGACATAAAAGCCTCTTCCCTGAGGGGTAATTTTTATGGGACCAGAAGATACCATGCAGCTTCCAAAGGATGGAAGTACCCATCAACCCTACTGTGCTATAATGTCTATGAACCACAACAACAGGTATGGACAGTATCCCTAAGTGTACAGTAGTGGCTGGCACTCCTCCTTGGTGGTAGCCAACAGATCTCTAGATGGACTTAAGATGCGCTTGACAGGAGGGAAGTAATGTCTGTTACTGGAAAGCTGGCCAATGACTAAGGGCTAATAAAACCATGAATTTTGGAGGACAGTCTATGGTGGCCACTTTACAAAACCAGCATAGCCCCTAACCACTTTCTAAATATTTGTCTTTATATCCAAAGTTAAGTATAGTTCTCAACTCTCATCAAAGAAGCTTCTCTTTGAAACAAACAGAGGAGACTATTACAGGAAACCACAACCAATCAAAGTACTGAGTTGTGGGGCTCAGACTCCATAGACATCTATAAACAGAAGTCTGGAACCTAAGACTCAGATTGATCTCAGGAAGAGGGGGTAGGAAGACTGGACAAACTATAGGAACGGGGGATTACTGTGAGGCTGTCTCCTAGGAATATCACAAGCTGCACCCATAAAAAGTGACTGCCCAATCATGAACTAAACATAGAGGACACCAATAGATATGCTAACATGGAAAGGGGCAAGGTTGTGAGGCCTCAACTCTACACCAAGAACTACAGGCAATCTAGGAATACTGAGAGATTGGTTATCCAATACCAACCAAATGGTCAGCTCTGAAACCACAGATACAAGCAACACTGTATGGGCTGAGCAGGTTGTATTTATATATTTAAGAACACACACAGATACACAAATACACATATGATTAACAACAATTAATGAAAAAGGCTATGAATTTGAAATAGAGCAAATAGCATATGTGAGAGTCTGAAGGGAAGAAAGGAAAGAGAGGAGGTGATGTATATTATAATACATGGTGACTTATGCCTCTAATCCCAATACTCAGAAGGCAGAGGCAAACAGATCTCTCTGAGTTCAAGGCTAGCCTGGTCTACAGAGCAAGCTCCAGGACAGCCAAGGCTATACAGAGAAACTCTATCTCAAAATAAAATAAAACAAAATAAATAAATATTTTAAAGAAACACTTCAGACTGAATGTTAGGGCATCACCTAGAACTCAGATCTTCAAGGAGAAATAACTTGTTTCCACTTACATTTAAAAAGACAAATACGAGATACTCAGTGATACAGGTAACAGTGGCAAAGGGAAAGATGGGAGTGTGATTGGTGTGTGATTGGAGTGTGATGGCGTGTGATTGCAGTGTGATTGGTGTGTGATTGGAGTGTGATGGCGTGTGATTGGAGTGTGATGAGGTATGATCAGAGTGTGATGCCGTGTGATTGGAGTGTGATGGAGTATGATCAGAGTGTGATGGCGTGTGATTGGAGTGTGATGAGGTATGATCAGAGTGTGATGGCGTGTGATTGGAGTGTGATGGGCTGCGTTCAGAGTGTGATTGGTGTGTGATGGGGTGTAATCAGGGTGTGATCAAAATGTGATTGATGTGTGACTGAAGTGTGATCGGAGTGTGATGAAGTGGGATGAGAGCGGGAGTGTGGGTGACATGTGTGACGGGTGTGTGACGGGAATTTAAAGGAAGAATGATGAGAAAGTGATATGAATTTGATGGGTATATGGCTGTAAGATCTATACTTTTACAAGAAGTGATCATTCTAAATAGATGGTTAAAGTTAATGATGTAATTTAACTCTAGAATAATGATAAAGTGTTTTTAATAGGGCTGGTGAGTTGACTCAGTAGATAATAGTACTTGCCATCAGGTTCAGCAACCTGAGTTCAATCCCTGTACCCACGTGGTGGAGGAAGAGAACCAACTCCTGCATGCTCTCTGACTTCCACACATACCATAGGGTGCACTATACAAGTAAACACACACACACACACACACACACACACACGCATAAATGTAAAAATGAAAGAACTAAAATAGATTGAAACAAAATCCTAAAACATGTTTCTCTCATCTAGAAGAAAGCAGAAAAGAAAACCCAAGGATTCCAAACCAGCAAACACGTACCAGTGAGACACACAGATGGGCAATTAAAAGGCAGATGTTCAGAGCTACTGCAAAGCCAACCCAACACCAACTAAAGCCTCCAGAGCTGACATCCTTAAAAAGGGAGGACAGGATGGGAGAGAGGGCCCAGCAGTTAAGAGCACCAGCTGCTCTTAGCAACACTGATGCAGTTTCAGCAGTATTTTATAGATAAGGTGATTTTTGTGCCCCAGTGCTAGGGACTGGACCCAGATCCTTGGGTACCCCAGGGAAGAGCCCTCCTGCTGAGTGGGATGGCCCGTCTGTCTTTGCTTCCTGATGACCTGAGTTCCATTCCCAGAACTCACTGCAACTCCAGTTTCAGGAGAGTGAGGCATAAACCTGTGTCTTCACAGCTGTCACATTCAGAAACCTGGCAGGACCTTCTCGTCACAGCGTCAAGCAGGCTGGAAGAGAGGAGGTGTGAGGGGGAAGTACAGAGGCCATGGCCTGCTGGAGGCTAGTGTTTGCCTCCACAGGAACTCAGGTGCAAAATGAATCATCTGAGATGGGACTCCTTGACGCCAGGTGGAGGAGTCTGACTTCTGTCTCTGAGAAGAGAAGGGGACAGCCTGACAAAGAAGTTGTCACCTTCATTTTTTAGTCTAGTGCACACAGCAACTGATGGAGATCATGCATCGAGGGACCCAAGGATGTCACCCTCACTGGTAGCTGTAAAAGCCAGCCGGGTATGGGGCAGAGAGAAAGCTACCACAAGCTGAACAGCTCTGGGGCTGTTGACCTGACAAGGTGGGGTGGGAGTAGATGGAGGGATGAAGCAAAAACAGACACTGGTACAGGAAAGCTGGGATCAGGAGCATTGAGCACCCTGATGGAGGTGCCTGAGTAGCCTAGAAACTTGGAATGTTGGTTATATACCTCTGAATGGAGGAGGTGGGTTTATTGTATACAGCTGAAGGAGGAAGCAGGTCTAGCTGATCTTAGGCCTCTAGAGAAAGCAGGCTCAGTCTGTGAGTATCTCAGGGGAAGAAGCTCATTTGACACTTCCTATACACACTATCCACACCTGCACACAGTCCCAGGGAAGGCTTTGCCTGTCCCATGAGTCTGAGACATTGGGATCCTTGACGTGGCCATGCTCATGTCAATAACACACATTCATTCAGGACTTCATCCACTCATCACAGAAAGCATTTCCCAGCCATATCCAAGGCCCTCAGTGGAGATAGAGCTCCCAGAAAGCAGGCAGGCCTACATCCATTCTCCATACTAAAGTAGACTGAATTGTGAAAGGCTGCAGACCCTGGGCCTAGAGGTATGCACAGGCCAAGTACAGGGCAGTTAACTTGAACCAAGTGGCCATAAGGCAGCCCCACATTTCAGGTAGACATCCGATCAACTTGAGTCATCAAAAGTCACCTGAGATGTTGATACGGAAGTCAGTTTGGGAGACAAAGACATAATTTTCTTTTTTTTTTCTGTTTCACTATAATTGATGTACCATTTATTTATTCCAATTTTATGAATAAAGTTTCTACAAATATTCTTGAGTGCATCTTCTTTTTTTCTTTTTTCTAGTTTTTTAAATTAATTTATTTTTATAGAATAAAGTCTTTTTTATCCATGTATCCCTTTATTCCAACTGCCTTCCCCCTCCCAACCCTTCCCAATCAGCCTTCAGCCTCCCTCCTTCCCAACCCCCCACCCCCTCCCCAGAAAGGGCAAGAGGTCCCAAGATGGATAAAATTTTCAAAAGAAAAGCTAAATATGAGGGTGACAGGCTGCAAGACTGAGGCAGAGTTTACAGTATCTGAGGTATGTGAGCCAGTACTCATGGGGAAAGAGCACTATTTTGGGGGGAGGTAGGAGCTAGGATAGGGTTGGCCCCAGGGAGAAGATGGCCTAGGCCACACTAGGAAGGCCTCATGTCATTTAGGCCTGCCTTCCAGGTAGGTTCCTCCCACAGAAGGTCTCCTTCAGATTTTATAATACCTGGATCTTGGCATTCTGGTACAAAGGCAAGGCGGGTCCCAGTTTGAACTCGCATCCCTTGGGAACAGGGAGGCCAAAGACAGAGTCCCAGTGTGAGCTGCCTTGCACTGAGGGGCGGCTTCGGTCTGTGTGTTTTACACTTCTATGCAGGTCTCAGGACTGTGAATCCCCTCAAAGGGGAGCATAGAGAGGAGACAGGATTCTGGGCCCTTTGCACCCTCAGGATGGGAGTCATTAGGATTGGAGGCCTCCTCACACTCCACCTAGCAAGCTGTCAGAGGCTCATCAACCCGGAATATAGCCCCACATGTACCTGGCAAGGCCACAGTCCAGAGAGTGGTCCCAGCGGCTCCCAGGATCAGGGGAGGGTAATGGGAAAAGTTATCAGCGTCTCCCATCTGGTTATTGGCCATTTGTATGTGTCCTTTAGAAACTGTCTGTTCAATGCATTTGTCCATTTATTGATTTGTTTGTGGGGTTTCCTGTTAGAGCTTTGAGATCTGTATGGATCTTAACTTCCCACACACACAGCCGGCCAGGATTTCCCTCCTATTTCGCTCCGGGGAATCGTTCCCTTCGCTGTGCAGGACTTTTGTCATTGGACACAATAGCTTTTGTCAGCTTTCACTATTGTTCCCTGAGCTATTGGAGTTCCAACCAGAAAAATCTTTGACTGCACCTGTCTTGAAGTGGTTTCTTTCTACTTTCCTCTTTGATCCTCTCGGAATTGATTTCTGTACAAGGCAAGAGAGAAGATGTCATTCCATTCTGTGTAGAATGCCAGCTTCCTTGCCACCATTTGTTGAAGAGGCTCTTTTCTTCAGTGTGTGTGTTTAGCGTACTTGTCAAAAGGCAGGCTGCCGTAGCTGTGTCAGCCTGTTTCTGGGTCTGTTGTATCCCCTGGCCTTGTGTCTGTTTCTAGGCCAATGCCTGATGCTTTTGTCATATACACTCTGATAGCTCTGACTTGGCTCTTTCTTCTTATGATTGCTGAGGCTACCCAGGGTCTTTTGTGCTTCCACGTGTATTTTAGTATTTTTTTTTCTGTATCTGTGAATAACATTGTCAAAGTTTTGGTAGACATTGCACTGACTCTGTAGATCACTTTGGATCATGCAGCCATCCTTGGGGTGGGGAGATTTAGAACACTTGCCTATCAAATGGAAGTCCCTGGGTTTCATCCTATATATGAAGGAAAGTTCCTGAAAAGAATTGTACCTTCTGTTAGGATTTTGTGCAGATTTGGTATGGCACAAATTTACCCGGTTATCTGGTGGCAGATTTCTAAGAATGTACCTCATGGGGAACACAGCGAAAGACAGCAGCAGATAGCAGGAGACATTTAAAGCTGTTTCTACGTAGAAAAAACTTTATTGTCAGAGGGGTATAGCTATGATTAACAGAGAAGGTTATGATAACAGAAGTTATGATAGCAGAGAAGGGGGAGGGGCCAGAAAGAGGGGGGAGTTCCCACTCCCAAGAGAAACAAAGGCAAGAGAAAGATTCCGAGGCAGGAAACTTGCTTTAAAAGGGCTTGACATCAGAGCTCAGAGGAGGGAGTGCCTTTACAGACTAACACCTTCTAGTGAGTTTGTGCAAGGCTGATCAACTAATCACAACTTTAATGAGGTGGAGAGGTTGGAATGTTGCAAGTCTAGGTTCCTTTAATGCCATTTATTGTCTTTATGACCATTAGGTAAATCCATTAGCATTTGGGAACAGATCCTGTAGGAAAGCTGCCCAAGAGGTCCCAAAGCCCAGCAGAGCTGTTCCTGCTCTGCTTTAATGGACTAGTCCATGTTCCTGCTGGATTTTTAAAACATCTTGATTTATGACCTTCTGTGTTATCTTATTCTAAAGGGTTTATAAAACTGCCTTCATGTAGGAACATGTAATCTGGGGGAAACTAAGTCTGTGTCCCTGGGGCCATAGTCTTCATATTTGTCTTGAGAGGTGAAAGTTGGTTTTTTATATAGACAGTTATGGTGCCCAAATGTGGTGCCCCAAGAATGCTAGCTTTTCATAGAATTGGTCACCCAGATGAAAGAGACATACCTGCACCATGGGCTCCTTGTGTCCACACCCTCTGCAGGATTTGGGTTAATACTTTTTGGTCCTGACTAGGGCCATTGGTTATTTATTTGGAGCTTCACTGAGGTTTGAACTCATAGCATTTGGTCTGAGGCATTTTCTTGTCTGTTTTGAAATCTTTTTGGTTCTGACAGTCAGTCTGTTAGTTAGCTAGCCATCTCTCTTGCTCTCCCAGCCACGGCTCCCATTTAAGGAAGGAGACAATGTCTGGAGAAAAACAAATAGGTTTGGTACTGCTGCTTTAGTGTGTTAATTCAACTTGTAAGTAGTTTAAAAATGGGAAACTCCAACTAAAGATAAGTTGGCTTTATCTTCCCTCAATGGGCAACATTTATTATCTCCGAATTGGTTTATTTTGCATGCTTAACTAAAAGTCCTAGGCAATAAAAATTTTTAAATTTCAAACAAGCAGCCTGCTTTAATTGGGATTTAAAATCATCTAAAAAAAGAAATGATAAAATAGGTCCTTTACTCCAAAAAAAAAAAAAAAAAAGTAAGAGCTTTAAAGACTGTGTGTGAGTTAAAAGAAGGGTTGCAAATAAATAAGAAATTAATTAAAGGCTCCATCAGAACTAGAGATAAATCTTGGGACTAACTTCCCTCCACCCATTTCTCTGAACTTGTCTCTTGCTTCTTAATCTTCTAACAGAGCAAGGAAAGGTTGTGGGTGACTCTAAGATAAAGGCTGGAGAAAACTCAGTCTACCTGAGCTTTGATGCTTACCAAATGTGGGGCAAATGGCTCTATGGAGCAGGCCTATGTTGTCTGGAACAAAATAAGAGACAGTTCACATTGTCAGAGAAAGGAGCCTGAACCCCAGATTGACAGAGGCCAGTAGCTAATGCCTGACCCAAGAATCTGTACCTCCTTTGTTTCTTTCCTGTTCTGTTTCTTTTAAATATACAAACAGGCATGTGAAATGTTAAATTATAACCATGAACTAAAGGAATAAAGTTTGAGCCTAAAATAATATTAAGAAAGACATTTCTCTTCCTCTGCTATTTATCTCTTAACAAGAGGAAAATGTAATGCTTTATGTCCATGAAAAACTCCAGCTCTATCTCTTATGCTATTGAGTCTTATTACATCTCAAGGAGATAAAAATATACTTTTCAAGGCTAAAGAGATAGCTCAGAAGTTTGAAAAACTGGCTGCTCTTCCAGAGCACCAGGATTCAATTCCTAGCACACATATATACACACAGTGGTTCAGGACCTAGCCACATCTGTGACAATGGTTCTCTGGGATCCAACCTCCTCCTGGTGGGTGTTATACCCACCTGGTGCACTTACACAATGCATGGGAAACAGTCTCACAAATAAAATAGAACAAAGAATGATTTAACAGATATGTGGCCACTTCACAGTTGTTTTATTTTTTCATTCATTTATTTTTTTACATGTCCAATTAAAATGCACATGAGCATATTTAAAAATATGTGTGTTGGGGTGAAATATTAAGAGGCCTGATAAATACACACTGCCTTTTAAAGTTGGGAACTCTAAACATCTTAAAGCCTGCTCAAATGGTAAGTTAGAGATCTATTAAGTGTTTCATAAAACCTTATAATGTCACTTGTTTATGTAAAAAGGGACTCTAAACTTCTTAAATCTATTCAAATGATGTCTTTGGGTATATTAAGTGTTTCATAGAAACCCTAAAATGCCATTTGTTCATGTAAAATAGCATTCATTGAAGTCACAAAATAAAACTTTCATTAAGCTATGAAACTCAATGTTGTACTCAGGTCCTAAATTGTAAATATATGTAAATAAAATATATAAAAAATAAATATATGTAAATATAAATTTAAATTTTACTTCATTTGTATAACAATCATGGGTAACATAAAAATCATAAAATTTCTTTTCTGGCAATGTTCTTAATACAAAATTGTTAAACATGAAATTTTCATATGTTTGCCAAAGATCTCTGTGTTGTTTCCTTTCCACAAGGAGATTATGAGAGAAATAAATTTGAACTAAAGTAACATTCAAAATCTAATTTTTTGGTTTTTCAACAGGGTCTCATTATATAGACCTTGCTGGCCTGAAACTCATAGAGATCCTCCTGACCCTACCCCCCAAGTGCTGAGATTCAAAGTGTGTGCCCACCACACTTTGTCCCCAGATCTAAGTCTTCAAAATTTTTAATCCTAATTTAAAAAACAAACTAGATTCTTTTTTTTATGCTAAATCTTCTCCCATTGGACGAAGCTGTGCCTGAGCCCTAGGAAAATTCCCTTTGGGCTGCAGAGACAGTTCAGTGGTCAAGATTAGGTACTTCTCTTAGAGATAACTGGAGTTCTCATCCTTAGCATCATGAACCCTTGCACATCTGCGCTCACATACACGTACACATATGCAGGCACCATTAAAAGTAAATCTTTAAAAAGATAAAATAAAATAAATTATTCCCACTTAGAGCTTTTCTCTAAATTATATAGTGGACACTGAGATGATTTTAATGGAAAAATGCTTAAGTATAGCTTTAAAATTTGATATGTTTGGGGCTGAAGAGATGGCTCAGTGGTTAATAGCAATAATTGTTCTTCTGGAGGACCTGAGTTCAATTCCTAGCATCAACACAGCAACTAACAACTGTCTGTAATTCCAAGATCTGACACCCTTACACAGTTACACATACAAGCAAAACACCAATTCACATAAAATAAAAATAAATATTTTTTTAAATTGATATGTTTGATAACAGATAAACACTAATACCTTTTCAAAATTGACTAAAACTTTGGCTTTCTTCAAAGACTCACCCATTTTCAAAAACATCCACTATATCCTTATAAAATTAGTCCTTTCCTCCCTCTAAAAGAATTGAGAATGACATCAGTATCCCTACTCTTTAAAAACTGCTATTACAAAGGACTTTAAACACAATAACCAAGAATTCAGAATTACAGAGTCTTCCTCAAAAGATTGAAAAAGCAGCAGACGATTTTATCAACTAGAAGAAAACATTTGAATGTTTTAGATATAAAATGAGATTTGAGCAAGGTAGGCATGCTAGAAGAAAAAAGGACATCACATCAAAGACTCCATCCTGCCTACAGGAAGAAGACTGCTTCTAACCCACCACTGACTGCAAAACCCCGGGAGATGAACCTCTAGATCCTCATCCTCACATCAAACACTCACCAACTTCGTTGATAACAACCCACGCGAACTTCAAAAGCCCTGCCTGCTGCTCCGGTCGGCTCTCTCAACAGCTGAGGGCGCCAAGTAACCAAACATTTCTCCTGCCTCTTATGACTCTTAAATCCTTCTAAAACAATATGTTTTAGGTTTATTTACTTTATTTTATGTGTATGGCTGTTTTGCCTGCACCACATGCAGGCCTGGTACCTGTGGAGTTCAGAAGAGGACATCGAGTTCCCTGGGATTGGAGTTACAGATGGTTGTGAGCTGCCATGTGGGTGCTGGGAACCAAATTCAGGTCCTCTGCAAGAGCAGCCAGTGCTCTTAACCACTGAACCATCTCTCTAGTCCTTGAATCCTCTTATCATTAGGTATTTTTAGCTGCTTCTAATATTTATCATTTAGTTTCATATGATATTAAGTGATAAAATAATGCTCATTGTGGTTCCAGGGAAGTTACATTGTGTCCTTTCATTAGTGAGGATTTTGAAACAGCTGATCACTGACCCAGCATGCCTACCTTGCTCAAATCTCATTTTATATCTAAAACATTCAAATGTTTTCACTATCTTTGTAAAAAATAAAATCCTCATTTTTCAGTAGAATTTTAATATTTTAAACTAATTTTTCAAATTGACAAAAACTACTTCTAATCTTCCAAAAGAAACTCTTTTGCAGGGAGGGGTCCCTATATTTTAAATCCAAAGCATTACAGCCAAAGAAACCTTATTCTAGCTAGATTTGAGTTAACTGTTTCTATCTAAATTATACAAAGACATCAATCTCTAAAAATAACAAAAAAGTCATATTTTATACCTTAAAACGTGATGTTTCTTAATTAAATGAATATTTAAGATATCATAGTATAACTAGTTGGGATTTTAAAATTAATTTAAAAATTTGCATTATGCTACTAAAAAGAAAATGCGTAACACTAAAGTAATTCCTACTACAGTCCTGTTTCCATTTCTTACCACTAAAAATAAGAAATAAAATGTGAGGGCTATAGAAGATGGCCCAGTGGTTAAGGGCACTGACTGTTCCTACAGACAGTCTCAATTCAAACTCCTGACCCACAGGGTAACTTACAACCACTTGGAACTCCAGCTCAGAGAGATCTGATGCCCTCTCTTCTGGCTTCCTTGGGCATATTAAATGACACCTGTGGCATACATTTACACAGGCACACATATATACATAAACAAAAGTAATAAAAATAAATCTGTTTTATAAGAAGAAATAAGATTTGGTTATTCCTGTTTTCTATCCAAGTTATTAATAATAACTGTCAATACATGAGGAAAAGACAATTCTGGCTAAAAAATGTTTTGAAAGAAATATCTTTTAAGAGCACTGGCTGTTCTTCCCAAGGACCCAGGTTCAATTCTGAGCACCAACAACCATCTGTAACTCCAGTTCCAAGGGATTCAACCTTCTTCTGTCCTCCTTGGGCACCAGGCACACAGGTGGTACACAGACATTCATGCAGGCAAAACACCTGTACACACTTAAAAAAGAATTTTATAGTAGTACCCAGTCCCTTCTGTAATGTAAGTATTCACCTGCTCCTCCAACTAAAATCTGGTAAAATACCAAAATAATAAAACACGTCAAGTCAGTATCCAAATAAGACTCAAAATAATTTAGATATTACAAATCAATCTCTCCTAGCTGGCTGTGGTGGCACTCATCTTTAATCTCAGAACTCAGGAGGCAGAGGCAGGAGGATCTCTAAGTTTGAGGCCAACCCTGTCTGTAGAGCAAGTTCCAGAACAGCCAGGACTACACAAAGAAACCCTGTCTCAAAAAACAAGAACAAAAAAATTTTAAAAATAACAAAAAAACAAACTTTGCAAAGAATTAAAGCTAGCCACTCCACATAAGATTATAGCTATACGATCATGGCCAAAATCACAGGGAAGAAATACAAAGTCAATCTAATTTTAAATATATAGTTACATCTATATTTAAACTATACAGATAGTCCATGCTATGTCAAATACAGATCACAAAAACAGTGACTTGAGAATTCTAAGATGATCCACAAGTCTCTTTTTTAATGGTTTCACCAGCTGCCCCTCTCTCATGAAGACTCCTCTCCTGACTGCTAATCAGCCCCATCTATATCAGATCCTAGGAATGGGCATTCCTAGCTTTGGGAGAAAGTTAATATCTCTGAGAGAAAGTTAATAATTTGTGAACAAAAGCGATGCTTGGTCAATGAGGGACTGTGAAGAAAAATTCCTGAAAGGAACCTCACCATCCACTGAACCCTGTGAAGAGCCAAGTAACAGTCCACTCAATTAGAAAGGTGGGAATGTTGTGAATCCACAGCCAAGTTATCTTGGGACATCTTCTGCTTTTTAAAAAGACATTTATTGCTCCCCTCTGTATGTAACCTAATGTGCTTATGACCATTTGGTAAATTCTTTAGACTGTAGAAACAAACCCCTACTTTGAAGCCAATTAAATGTCTCCACACAGCATCTCAAGTCAATAGCAGCTGCATCCCATTCACCTTATGTTTCCACCAAGTTTGAAAAGCACCTTGATTTATTTCCTTCTTATTCACTTACTATACAAATTTCATCAAATTATTACCATGTCAGTGCGTGGAATTTGGGGTGAGTTTTCTGTGACCCCCATGGTAAGCACCCCTGCCACTTAGGCAGCCTAACCAACACCAGCCCTATCTCTGCCACCAAATGTAGTTTTTAAGTAGGTCTTTAATGTTCTATTTGCTAATAAAGACTCAAGAATCAGATGTTAGGGTGAAAACCTGCTAGCTTAGAGAGGTCAAGAAGCAACCAACTGACCTTCCTTTTCGGCTGTAGATGCAGCAAGGGAGTGTCTCCCTAACCATGCCAAACCAAAAAGACTATAAAGCTCCAAATCCCTCCCTCCTTCCTGTGTGTCTCTCTATCCATCTCCCAGGGTCCTCCATACTCTCTATAGCTAATTCCCATCAACTAGTTGCTGGCTCTGCCCCTTTTCAACAAGGTTGATTTTAGTAACATGGTCTCTGGCTTTCCACAGTACAATTGAATATCCCAAAACAAAAGCTTTTCTTCTATAAGTTGCCTTGGTCATGGTGATTTTATGACAGAAGCAGAAAAGTAACTAATACAATCGATACTCTAGCTGAGATTCCAGTCTTTATGTTGAGAGTGAAAAGAGTAGAGATCCTGGTAAGGATTGCTTCCAATCTTTCCACATTTCTTGGAGTAGAGTTTTGTCCTGGATCACTTCATTATATTGATGTTCATACTTTCTCCGGGTCTTTCATCCTGAAAGGATGTTGAAATTTCTATTTGCATTGAGATGATTCATACATTTCTGTCATTATATCTATCTTTGTGTTAAGTTACATTTGTTAGTTTGTGTGTGTTGAACCATCCTAGCATGCCTGAAATAAAACCAACTATATTGCGATATTCTGTCTTTTTAGTGTACCGTTGAAAAAGTATTCAAATATTTGTGAAAATGTTCTGCATTTGTGAAGAAAATTGGTCTATAATTTCCTTTATTTCTTGTGTTCTTATTTAGCTTTGATATCAAGATAATAGTGGCTTTAGAAGATTACACTGGTCTTACTCCTTCCTTTTCACTTGACAGCACAGCATGAGGAAACTGAGGTTAGCTCTGCTTTAAATGTTGAGTAGGATCCAGCAGTGAATCTGCTGCTGCTCTTAGCTTCGCTTTAGGAGACTCATTATTCCTGTTTCAATCTTGTTTGCTCTTCTCAAATAAATCTGTTTAAATTGTTCTCATCCTCTTGTTTAAGTTTCAGCCAGTCATATGCATGTAGGAAGTTATTCAGCTCTTTTAGAGATTCCAATTTATGGGAATGTAAATTTTCAAAACCGTCCCTAATATCTTCTGGATTTCATTGCTATCTATTTCAATGTCCCTTTTTATTGCTAATATTATGAATTTAGGTCTTCTCTTTCTTTGAGTTAGTTTGGCGAGGACTTGCCAATCATATTTTCTTTTTCAAATAGTTAACTTTTCTTCCATTGATTCTTTGTGTTATTTTTCTTTTTACTGACTTGCAGTGTTCATTTGTTCTTGCATCTCTAAGATCTTAAGATAAGTCAGTACATCATCTAATATCTCTATTGTTTTAATGCAGGCACTCATAATTACAAACATCCCTCTTAGAACTACCTTTGCTCTATCCCAAAGGTTCTGGTAAGTTCTACTTTCATTCTAATTGATTTAAGGACTTTTTATTACCTCCTCCCTGATTTTTTTCAATTATCTATCAATCCTTCAAGGGTATATTGTTCAAGCTCCATATATTTCCCTAGCTTCTGTTGTTTTTCTTGCTATTATTTCTAGTTTTATTCCTCTACAATCTGATAAGATATAAGAAATTGTTTTGACTTTTTTCTCATTTGTTAGACTTGTCTTAAGGTACAGAATGTGCTCTGTTTCAGAGACTACCTCATAGATTTCTGAGAATATTATTAATTCTGCAGCTGATATGCAATAGTTTGGACAAATATCTTTTAAGTCCATTTTATCTGTGGTGTGATGTTTAATTTTGTAGCATCTTTCTTGTCTGAATGATCTATCTATTGATGAGCAGAGTATTGAAGTCATCTGCTATTATTGTTTTTTGACTTGACTATCAATGTCCAATTATGTTTGTTCTATAAAATAGACATCCCAACACTTCAACTAATTTTGACTTGAAGTCTGCTTTACCATTGTGTGTGTGTGTGTGTGTGTGTGTGTGTGTGTGTGCTTGTTGTTTTCAGCTGCTGTTTATTTGCTTGATTTACTGACATCTATCTTTTCATGCTCAGCATTCTGATGTTTCCAGAAAAGGGCACTGCTGGGGAAAACAAGCAGTAGAAGCTAGTCTCTTAAGGTAGTCAGCCAGTGTGGTGATATCTTTTCAGTGCTCTAACAATTAAAGCTTACCTAAAGATCAGATGGCAAAGACACCCACCAGTTAACCATAGAGGCCAGGCAGTGGTGGCACACACCTTTAATCCCAGCACTTGGGATCTCATGCTTTTGAGCCCAGTACCTGGGAGGCTCACGCCTTTAATCCCACCCAGCACTATAGAGGTGGAGACAGGAAGTGATATGGCTGGACAGAGAGAGGAATATAGGACAGAAGCAGACAGGAGCTCACCCCTTTTTCGGTCTGAGGAGTCATAGATATAAGAGGTGGCTGTGGCTTGCTCCTTTGACTCTCTGATCCTTCAGCATCTACTCCTGAATCTGGCTCTGGCTTTTGATTATTAAACCCAATTAGGGTTAATAATCAAAATCTCCCATTGTGACCCTTCTCAACACATCCCACTTCCTGCTTTCATGCATTGTGAGAGTCACTTGCCTGAGCATGACTGGGGAGCTATTTAGTGGATCAAAGACAACTTATTGGTGACTTTACCAACAAAGAAAATGATTCCTGCCCACCACAATCCTGTTCCCACCCTGCCACAATCAAACATTAATTTCCAATTATCCCTCTGGGAGAAGCGGAGAGTTTCATGAAACCCTCTCCTATCCATGAGGATATATTGATGGGCCCAATCTTGTGCAGATATTATTATTATTATTATTATTATTATTATTATTATTATTATTTTAAGGTTTGTTTTATTTTAATGACTGACCCATGTAGCCCACTATGTATATACAGAGAAGCCTTATTTCTTGGTCTCTTCCTCCTGGTCAGTCTTGATGATCTCCTCCTTCTTAGCTTGGAAACTCTCCTAGCACTTTTATGCTTCCTTTGTCTTAGACCTATGAGCCTCAGCCTGGTCAGTCAGGAGTTTCTTGCGGGCCTTGTCTGCCATCAGCCCATAGATGTGCTCGGTGACAATGTGCTTCTTTTTGAATACATTCCTTTTGACATCCAAGTACAGGCTGTGATGCATACAGGGGTCAATCTTCTTAGATTCACAGTATCTCCTGAGAAGCAGATGCAGGATCTGCATCCTTCTCATGCAGATCAACTTCTCAGCCATTCAAGCATTGGCAGTACCCTTATGCCCACATGCCTGCCCTTCTGTCCAGCCAAAGTGTTCTTCTGGCATAAAGCTCCGAATGGACAATCACAGGTTTCCAGATGATCAGCCCATCTTTGATCAGCTTCCAGATCTGCTGAAAGGGGTTTATTAGTGATTTCACTGGTCTCATTGGATTCCAACAAGACCTTTTTGCCACAGCAGAGGACACAAGATGTGAGCCTCATCTGAAGCTTTAACATACTCATGGCTACAGACAGCAGCTAAAGGAAAGCTTGTGCAGGTCCTACATAGATAACCACAGCCACCATGAGTTGAGCTCAATGGCTGTGCATGACCATTATGAAGACATCTTTTGCTGTACGTCTCCCCAAACCCAGCTCTTGAAATCTCCCACACTCTCTTCTGAAATTTTTCTGAGCCTTGAAGAGGGTAATAGAACTGTCTCATTTAGGGTTGAGCACCCCACCATCACTTATACCTGACACTGTGGCCAGTGTCAGTATACCTGACAATGTGGTTTCTGCATTAACTGCTAGCTGATGAAGACTTGGCCAGCACTAATCCATGGATAGAAACATCAATATTAAAATGCAGTTGGACAACACGTCTATTGAGCAGAACAACAGTTGCCTACCACAACCCCAAGCTATGGCCTCCTCTGTCCTTATCATCTGTGCCCCCTATTCAGAGAGCAGCTTTGCTGGCTGACAAAGGTGGATGATATTGACTCTAACTAAGGTCTCCTTTGTTCATCTATTCTTCTCATGAAATTCTTTTCTGTGCATGGATGAAATTGTCTTGTTTCTTCTGTGTAGGAGTCATTCAGTCCTGTACTCTTAGCTTGGAGGTCATAAACTGCTCTAATTTGTCCTTCTCCTGAAATGTCTATTTCTATATCAACTTTAGAAGATAACTTTGCTAGGTATAAAAATTTTGGCTGACAGTCATTGTTTCAGAACTTGAAATAAATAATTCCCTGCTTTTCTTGGCTTTTAAGGTTTCTGCTGAAAAGTTTGATGTTATTCTGGTGGGTTTGGCTTTGTAAACAAGTTAGTGTTTTTCTTTTGCAGATAACCTGTAGGGTTATCCTTCCATGTGGCCATTGAGGTGGTTAAACAGGCATCATAGCTGGGTAGAACTTTTTGTTCTTCCCCACTTTGGAAGCTTTCAGGGTGCCTTCTGGTATCATGAAAACTAGTCCACAGGGAGGGGTATTCAGATCAGTCCCAGCTCAGGGGGTTCTAGGCCCATTTCTGAAGTACATTGTATCTTCAGGAAAGTAGAGTGACCTTCCACCTCTACAAGGTAACCAAGAGAAACAAAAATAGGATCTATGTTCTGGGAGTCTCTTAGACAACCCTGGCCAACATTCAAAAGAAATATATATACTGAATTACATGCATTATATATACATTACATATATATTTTTAATAATCAATATTATGATTCATTCTTGATTTTTCAATCATTCATAATGTCATTTTATCTCCGTCCTCCTTCTCCAGAGCCCCCATTTTCTCTTTTCCCTATCAAACCAATTGTATTCTGCTATTTCCCTTCCTCCCACCTTCTTCTGTCTTAGCCCCCGCTCCCTAAGGAGTCCTCCTGTTCCCGGTTCCACTATGAGATCATCTGTATTTTATCTCAGCTCCTTGTCCACTCCATGAATGCTTCAATTTGGTCTCTGACCATGTCCCGTAGTTATTGTGAGCTATGGTCATGCTTAGTTTTTATTTTATTCTTTAGATGATAGAGAGGTAGACAGACAGACAGACAGATGGACAGATAGGCAATATTTTCTCTCCTGATACTCTTTCTTCTCCCTAATGTCATCATCTAGTGAAGATATTTTTACTGGTTTTCATCTAATTATGTTTTTGCTTTCAACATTTCTTTTCAGTGTGTTTTTTTTATCTCAATTCCCTGCTGAGTTTCTTACCCACTGATGCCAATCCTGTCTCTCTTACACACTTTCTTGCCTGTACCCTGAACCTACCCTGTGTCATTCATGGCTTGTTTGCTTCCTCTTTAAAGTCATTGATCATTTCTGTAAATAGATTTTTGAATCTTTTCGTCTAGCATTTCAACCATTTCTGCACCTTTGTGTTCAGAAACTAAGACTTATAATCTTTGGAGGTGTTGTATGGCCTTGGTCTTTAGTGTTTCTTGGTTTGCAACATGAGGGACTGTTTGGATGGCTGTCCCAGCTTTATCTGGGGAGCGCTCCTAGTGAGGAGTCTACTCTTGGATGCTCCATTCCCAGCATCACTCAGAGAGCATTTAGGCTGATACTGAACTCAAACTAGTCAGGTGCTGAATGTCTTCCAGAGTTGTCTTTCCTTTGAGAACACTCTTTCTTCGTCTACTAGGGTAGCAGAGCAGACTGAAAGTTACAGAGAGAGAATAAAAGTGAATTTATGAAAAAGGAACCACTGGACACCAGGAAAAATTAGCCTTTTCTGGGCTCCGATGCATAGTGTAAAAGGAGTCCTGTCAGCCCACCTCCTGTTTCCCAATCATTTGTTATTATTCCTTTTTCCACTGCTTGATACATTTTTATTCACTTGCAAAATGAGTGTGTTAACAAGAACTTAGTCTAAAGTTTAATTTCAAAGAGAAAGCTACACCACCAAGTCTTCGCCTTACAAATACTACAAAGACCTTCTCCAAGCCTGAGAATTTTCCATCCATCACCCCTGAGATGTTCTTTCCTCTTTTGAAAATGGGAAATGTCTTCTGTAAAACAGTCTCTACTTCATTTTCCCAAACCTGGACTTAGATACCATCTTGTCCACCAGTCCCCATCTCTTGTTTTATCTGCTCCTCTCCAGGATCTTACCCACAGAAGCACCAGGCAGTAGGACCTCCAGGGCCTGGTAACACTAGAAGCCTCCATCACTCATACTTAGCTTTGCAGCCTGCAGTCAAGAAGAGATTCTCCCATGCTCCTGAGACTCAGCAGTTTATTCACACTAGAGTGGCCCATGTGCTGACCAAGGGACACCACCTGGGTGTGCTGTGGGGGAGAGGAAGCAAGAGAAACACTGAAATCTACTCAGACCTAATGTCCATGCTGTAAAGCCCACAGAGCATCAAACACCCTAGGAGAAGGATGAGGCCAGAGAGCTCCAGTGTTTAAGGAAGTTTCAGAGTTCTGAGTCCCACCTGTAAACTGCATGGCAGAAAGGTAGATCCAGAGGCGACTTACTGACTTCAAGTGATGAGGTCATCCCCTAGCCCCCCATAGGGCCAGGCTACTGACAGCTGTACTCTTCACTGCCCAGGCCCAGCCTCCTGCTGTCTAAGCATCTCAACATCATTCAGTCCTCCTCCTCCTCCTCCTCCTCCTCCTCCTCCTCCTCCTCCTCCCCACCTCTGCTTCTCACAGCTGTCACCCGATGGACTAGGCATAGATTGGAGTCCCAGAGCACCCAGCCAGGGACTTCTGTTGAAATCCCCAGTATCTTGTGTCCAAAGGTAATAAACTGTAGTGAAGATGAATGGTTAGAAATAGAAACAGAAACAATTTATTACATAAACAAAAACACTCCTGAGAATGGGTATAAGCTAGTGAAATGAAGAAAAAGTCCAAAAAGTGCTGAGCCACAGGATAGGACAGACACATAGTACCCACCTCTTCCACATTTGTATACCTGGGGCTTCATCTGATGTATGAAGTCCTGTTGGGAAAAGGACAACACGTCTTCCTCTGTCATAATTTGCTGCTGCTGTTGTTGTTTATGTGCATGGCTGCTTTATTTGCATGTATGTTCATGTACCATGTGCAAAAGGAAGCCAGATACCCTGGAACTGGAGTTCTGGCTGGGTGTCTATAGCCATGTGGTTGCTGGGAATTGAATCCGGGTCCTCTGGAAAAGCAGCCAGTGCTCTTAACCACTGAGCCATCTCTCCAGCCCATCAAGTATCAATCTTGATGGTACCTTTTTTTTTAAGTCTCTATTTTCTTGTCATGTGACTCCAGGGTGGTGCATTGGCTCCCAGGCTACCTGGCTTATGGTTGTCTCTCACTATCAGACATTGGGGGTGGGTCAGTTAACTAAGGTCCTGTCAGCTGTGCCCCACAGCCCTCTGACACATGAGAAGTGACCCAATGGGGCTCAGTCCAGCTGCTGGCCTGATGAAGTCTCGTAGGTGTGCTTACCGTGTAGGCGAACCTGTCTATCTTAGCAGCAGGGAAGCCTGGATTAGCATGTAGACAGTGGTTCTCAACCTTCCCCATGCTATAATCCTGAAGTGAGTTGTAATGTAAATATCTGATATGCAGATATCTGATAAGTGACACCCACAGGGGTCATGACCCATAGACTGAGAACCATTGTTACAGATAAGGCTCCATGGCCAGGGCCTGTACCATTCTCATTTCCAGCGCCCCTTCTGGTTCTCTGGACTTTTCAACTGTCCTGTCACCATCTGTGATTTCTAATCTTTTTGCTCTTGCTCTCTTCGGAATGGAATCTGCTCTTAAATGTTGTCTTGACCCTTTTCTCATTCACAAAAAGACAGCATCTGATCTGCCACACCACCCCAGAAGCCTTTGTTGTCTTTTTCCTAGTAGCCAGCCTAACTCAAGTGAGCTACATCCTTATAGTCTGATTCGCATTTTTCTAACAATTAATAGCAGTGATCCATTTCCTCTGGACTGTCGGACAGAGTCCTTCTTCTGTTGGCAGTGTCTATTGAGATCTCTTGCTTGTTTTTAAATTAGATTACATGGGTTTTTACTGGCTTGTTTGGACTTCTCATGAATCCTAGATACTAGCCCTTATCAGAAGTGTGCTTTGCAGTTTTGCCTTCACAGTATACACTCCGCTGTCATCCGCTCTGCTGTACCAAAGCTTTCCAGTTTGTCCCAACCCCATGTGTCTACTTTTCAGTTGTTGCCATGATCCTTTCCCAGTTCAATGTTGTGATATATTTGCCCTATGTTTTCTTCTAGTATTTCCACAGCTTTTAAGTCTTCAGTTGACTTTTTGTTTGGAGGATGTTGTTATTAATTATATATATCATATGATCAACTTGGTGTATGGTGACTTGCTACAGTTACACAATACATCACTGATCAAGTCACGGTAATTAGCCTCTGCACCCCAACCCTTCCCCTCCCCCACCCTCACCTCCTTTGCTCTGTTCTCCGGCTTAGAGCTTTTCCTTTCTGCTCAATGCACTGTGTAGCTTAGGGATATCTTTCAACACTAGCCCATACTCTTGGTCTCTGAGCAAGCTCGGGACCTGTTAGCCAACCTCCTCTGTCCTCTCTCCCTACCACTCCCAGTTTCTGGGGTCATGACTCCACATTCACCCTGACTTTCCTTCCGTTTCACACACAAGAAAGGACATAGAGTGTTTGCCTTGCTGCGACTGGCTATTTCATGTAGCCTCTAAGTCCATCCACTTTCCTACAAATGACAGGGTGCTGTTCCTTTCATGGCTGAACAGCATTCCCTCATCTACAGCATATATTCTTGAATCATCCATCTGTCAGTGGACATCTGGTTAGATCCACCCTTTAGCTGTCACATACGGTGCCACAATGAGCTTGGGACACACAGCCATCTCCTTGATACGGTTTCATTTCTATGATTTTTTTTTCAGAAACAGGATATATGGATTACCTGATAGACCCACATATAAATTTTTGAGAAAACTCCTTACTGTTCCCCATAAGGAATATGATTTCTTACCTTCCCACCAAAATGGCTTAGGAATTCCATTTTCAGGAGTCTGGAGAGGTGTCTCAGCAGTAACAGTTCTTGCTGCTCTGCAGAGGACTGAAGTGCAGTTCCCAGCTCCCACATCTAACAAGTCGCAATGATCTGTAAGTCAGGCTCCGGGAGCTCTGATGCCTTCTCCTTGGGCACAAGCATACATGTGCTCAGACATACTCACAAGCACATACATGAGAACAAAACAAATCCTTTGGAAAAGGAATATATATATATATATATATATATATATATATATATATCCTCGCCAGCAGGTCTGTTTTGTTTTGCTTTATTTTTAACTTTCTTTTTACATCTTATTATTTGTTTATTGTAGTGTGTATTGTGTATGTGCATGCAGATGCATACTCTATGGCATAAGTGTGGAGGTTGGGTCTCTCCTTCCACTATGTAGGATCCAGGGATCATATTCACGATCAGTGGATCAGGTACCCTCATCCACTAAGCCCTCTTACTTGTTAAAGTTTCTTTTATTTGTAGGTGTGTGTTTGTGTGTGTGTGTGTGGTGTGCCACGTGTGTGTGTCTGTCATATGTGTGTGTGCATGTCTGCAGAAGCCAGAGGGTTGGATCCCCTGGAACTGGAGTTGCAGGAGGTGGTGAGTGCCTAATATGGTTGCTAGGAATCAAATTTGCTCCTCCAGAAGAGTAGTACACACCTTAACCTCTGAGCCATCTCTCAGCCTCTTGTTCTGTTTTTGAAGCAAGGTCTCATTATTTAGCCCAAGTTGGCCTCAAACCAGGAATCTTCCTGCCTCTACTTCCTGAGTCCTGGGATTACAGGTAAAGGCCACTACACTTAAACTGTATTTTTTTGTCTTATCCATTTGCTGTGAGACAGTTCTTCATGTGCTTTCAGTATACATTTCTCCAGCAGCTAATGATGCTCTTTGTAAGTTTGTTGGCCTGTTGGCTGTCTGAATCAAGAAGTTTCTGTTTAAATCATTTGCTGGTGTTAAATAGATTATTTGCATTTTGTTGTTCAGTTTCTCTTGAGCTGCTCATATATTCCAGATATTAATCTTTTTTGGTGGATAGTTGGCAAAAACTGATCCCTCACTTTCTGGAGGATAGCTTATCAGTCCAAGATTGTTTTCCTTGCTGGACAAAATCTTCTCAATTTGATCTAATCCTATTTGTCTATCTTTAAGGGTTTTTTTTTTTTAAGTTACATGTGTGCATGTGTATCTGTGTGTGAGTATGTGCATAGATGAGTGTGCTTACATAAGGAGACCAGAAGAGGGCATCAGATCCCCAGAGCTGGAATACAGGCAGTTGTGAGTATCCCGATGTGGGTGCTGGGAATCAAACTCTAGTCTTCTGCAAGGGCAGGACACACTCGAAATTGCTGACTTGTCTCTCCTGCCTCCTATTTATCCATCTCATCTGTGCTTTCAGAGACTCATCCTAAAACATCATTGCCTATACCAGTGTCTTCAAGCATGTTTCCCTAAGTTTTCTTCTGTGGAGAGCCATGCTGCCGCGCCCTAAGATGGCACCGACTTCCTGCTCTTCACCCCTCGAGGGTGAGTGCTCTCGTATTGTAAACAACTCCTTATTTGGTGTAAGCTTGGATTGCAGCCTGCTACCAGTACGTGGACCTATGAGCGATACCCACGTGGCTTATTAGGATTGGATGCCCTGAGAGTATTTAGCCATTGAGCGTGTGTTCCCTGGGAAAGAAGAAGCACTTGTAAAGGTCCCGAATAAACTGCTGAAAGAAGATCCTGAGTGTTGCGCTTTCCTTGCTGGCGAGGTTGCACGACATTCTTCTAAAATGTTTGTAAATTCAATATGAGGTTTAAGCCTTTGATGGGTTTTGAGGTCATTTTTTACAGAGTGAATGACACAAGTCAAGCTTTAGCCTTTTGCATCTGGATATGCAGAGTCTCCAGCACCATTTGTCAAAGAGGGTATCTCTTCTTCAGTGCTTGATGTAGTATAAATAGCACATGTGTGGATTCCTTTCTAGACTCTCTTCTATTGTTCTAGATCCTCACTCATTATTGCTGTTTTTGAGACAAGCTCTCACTATGTATCTTGAGAGCTGGCCTTCTTATATAAATCAGGCTGTGTCCAGCACCATGCTGTCCTGGCTCCTCCAGGCCTCCAGCTCTCCTCAGCTTGCTCAAACTTGTTTCAGCTGTTTAGAGTTTCGGGTGGCTCCGTATGAACCCTAGGAGCATTTACTGAATGAGTGCGTGAGTGAGTAAGTGTATGCCTGCATGGACTCCTGAATGAACAGATGGGTAACTGGTATTTGGCTGGGTGGCTGAGTTCCTGGGTAAATGGTAGAGTGGCTGAGTTGGCAGCTGCGTCCTGAGTGAACAGGTACATGAAGATGGCCACAGGTGAGTGGTCTCACAAGACAGAACTCACCCTGTCTACCATCTGAAACACGAGGGTACTGACCTGGTCCTGTATTACTTCCTTTTTGTTGCTGAGCTAACACACAATGGCAGGGGCTACTTTCAAAAGGAAGCATTTATTTAGATTTACAGTTCCAGAGGAAAAGTCCGCGATGGTGGGGGAGGCATGGCAGAAGTTGGCAAGAGCAGAAGGCTGAGAGATCACATCTAATCGGCACACCGGAAGCAGAAGGAACCAGAAGAAGGGCAAGGCTATAAACCCTCCTAGCCTAAATGCCGTGGCATACTTCCTCCAGCAAGGCCTCATGCCCTAACGGTTATATAACCTTCCCAAAGAGCGCCACCACGTGGGGACCAAATGTTCAAACACCTGAGACTATGGGAAACATGTTTTCATTCAAACCAGCACAATTCCTGAGATCCATGAGGCTTCAATGAGCCTGGGGATTGTAGCTCAGCCCGGAGCATTTCCCTGGCATGCGCAGCCCCTGAGGTCAACCTTTAGCCTGTCGGAGAGACTGGCTCTAAAATCCAAGCTGAATGTGTGCCACCACAGTGTCCGCTATATCAGACAAGGGGAGCAGTCCTGTTTGTGTTCCAGGACTCCGGGGCAGGGGGGGTGGGGCGGCACAGGCAAGGATGAACACAACAGCACCTTGAAAAGTGCAAGCGCTGTGTGTCTAAAGATCATGCCAGCCCTGCCAAGGCAGGCCCCACCAGGCATGCGCTAAGAGTGTTCATGGGTATACCCAGGCTCGCAGGGCGACAGGAACAGGGAGCCAGAGCCTCCCAGGCATTCCTGCCCTTTAACCCAGTTCCACTTCTAGGAACCATCACTATGAAGAAATTAAGGATCCCTGCAGAACCAAGCCATTGACAAGGATGGCCAGGCGATAGCCAACCCAAAGCCAGTGTCCACACCGTAGGGAGGCCTCCCTGGAATACTATGCAGCTGTGTGTAACCAGGGTTTTTCAGAATGGCTAGATGGCATGGAACATGTTGTCAGTAAAAACAGTGAAAAGGTCAAGATGAGAAGAATTGCGTGTGGATGTCCTTGGTGAGGAAGCTGTTTGGAAATGTCCCAGATGGAAGTGCCTTGACCTTCCTGCCAATCCCTAGGGATCCAGCTTTTGTTATTGTTTATTCTTCCCAATAATATTCAGTATTACCCACATTGCATTCTGGGCTGTGTGCCCCTCCTTACCTGCAAACTAAACTGGTGGTAGCTTCCCCACCAGCCCCACTTCTGAAAGCTGGTCCCTAAAGCTAGAGCCCCGATCTCTCCCTGCTGTTTCCAAATTCCTGACCTGCCTGGCCTCCCGACCCCGGAAAGCTCATGATAGTCTCACTGGTGAGCCTGCTTTTCTGACTACCCCATTTCTATTTAACCTTCCACATCATCTGCAAGAAGCAAAGAAATGAAACAAGCTAGAAACAAGCTAGGGCGTTGACTGGCTAGGGATTCGTCCAGACCCTCCCCCCCACACACCCTGCTCGAGAACGCACCCCCTTCCCCCTTTCAGGGCTTGCGGCAGCCTGCGAGGGGTGGCGGGGATTGCTCGGAATCAACCAGCTCTGCCTCTCAGTGCCTCCCCCTCCGAACTCAATTTCCCCACCTGAGAAAGGAGCATAATCACACTCTGCCCCGGGACCAGTTGTGTATCCGTGGAAAAAAAGGGACAATGTAGGATGTGACGGGGCACCTCCTGGAAGCCAGGAGCCGGTTCTCCTTGGGGCCCCCAGGTCCTGAGAAACCAGAGCAGAGCCAAACTGATAGCTGCTTTAAACTCTCTGGACAGCCTCGAGGGCTAGGCTTGACTTGAAGGCGGGATCAAGACCCCAACAGAATTCCATAATGAACACACTGCTGTCTCCGTTTATGAGAGAATACATAAGATGTGTAATTGCTTTTGTATTTTGGACACTCATTAGGAGAATAATAAATGTTATTATTTATTAATATGGCAATGAATCATTCAGTTTTTTAAATTAAACATTAAACCGCTAACAAATTAAATGTAAATTATTAGGCCCGCGGATGATGGAGAGGCTCCCGGGGGAGGGGGGCAGCTAGCTGGCTGCGCAGAGGCGCGCCGCATGGCCCGGGACACAGCCGCAGGGCCGGGGTGAGCCGAGGACAATGCGGCTCGTGGGCCCAGCCTGCCCTCTGCCGGCTAGCAGCGAGAGTGCAGCAGTCCCGAGCGCCCCATCCGCCCAGCGCCAGACCCGGTTCTTCTGGATCTTTCTAAAAGCAACTGCGCCACTGGCTGTGAGGCGCCTGCGCTCACGTCCCGCATGAATTCTGCGGCGCAGATCTGATAGGGGAGGGAAATCTATGCTCCTTTGGAGAAAATCGCTGCCCTTACCCCCCTGCAACCTAAACCATGGCTCCTAGTGCTTCGTCACTACTAATATCCACTCACTTAGAGGAAAGAAGCACAGAGATACTTAGTGACCTACAGAGGTTGCACAGCCAGCAGCTGAGAGGCTGGGAATTGCAATCCAGCTGTGCCTAACCCAAAGTGCCCGGCCTGAGTTCATCTTGTGTTGCTGCTGACCTCTGAGCAGTTGGAGTCCCAGACTGGCCTCCCAAGCCTATAAGAGACACCTCCATAGGAAGCCCAGGAAGTTATTCCCAGAGCACTAAGCACATGCACCAAGTTCACATAGCTATCCAAGGTGGGCACAAGCCCACGCCCATTCCTAAGATGAAAACACTGAGGCACAAAGAGACTGCAAGAGCCAATAAATTAGAACCAGTACCTACCAATCCAAACTCTGCTCCTGATCACTCCAAAGTCAGACCCCATTCCTCGGGGAGCAGTGGACAATCCCCCTGCCGACTCCTTGTGTGACCACAACCCTGTGTGTAACACACACACACACACACAGGCCAGTACCTATGCCTTAGGTGAATACTAAGCTCAAATAACAGAGTCTTTGTCCCTGTTTCCAGGACAGTGTGGGGACCTGGTTGTATCATGTACTATGGCCAATCTCTGGTACCTTCAATTTATTCTTTAAGACATCTCAGAATTTGAGTCATTGGAGCCCTGGTGCTAGGTAGTTAAGGGTCTAGGAAAAACACCTGAGGGAAAGAGCCTTCCAGGAGTGGGCTCCTGGGCCCACCCCAAACAGAAGAGGGTAGCTAGCGCTCTGCAATTAGCCCAGGCTGGTGGGGCGGGGAAATCCAGCTCACATACAGCCATTTTCTCTTCTTGTCTTTCCAGGCCTTGTTGTGGGGTCAGAGGTCAGCAGCACATCTTGGGGTGGGGTGGGGGTCTTGGGCCTCTTGCTTTTTATCCTTTATCTATGTGTGGCCTCTGTCCAGGGCTGCCTGCCTTGGTCCATCTACATGGGTACTTGCCACCCAGAAAGCCCCTTCTTCCTTCAGCCTTTCGCTTTGCCCTCCTCAGATCAGTCACAAGTATAAACGCACAGCAAACCAGGACTAAGGGCCCTGCAACATTTTCATACCCAGACAGAGCCTGGGTTTGCCTCCCTTGGTCTCACTGTCTCTCTGACACCACTCCTGGAGGATGATCCAGGGAAGGAAAGAAAAATTAAGAAGGAATCAGTGCCCCTTCTTTTGGGACCCAAGATGAGAAACAGTGGGGGTTAAGTTGTGAATTTGGCTCAGATGTCCCACCTTTACCGTGGGGCTGCAAGGTGCCTCAGTGGGACTGTGTAGAAGGCAGGAGAGGCTGTACCCAGGTCCCAGCTCTAGGTCAGATAGGGTCAGCAGCACAGCCATGCCCCGTTGCCAGAATGAGACTTATGTGGCTGCCTCCTGTCTGGGTCCTGCCCCAGGAGGGGATTGACAGGGCTATTATTGCTGTTCTCACTCAGGGCCACTCAGACACCAGCTAACTTGTTTCCATCGCACCCCCCCCCCTTATTGATCAGTGCTTTCGTAGGGTGTTGCGTTAAATGACTTGTTGCCATAGCAACCATCAGATACTCCTGGGGACCGATGAGTCTGTTTCCTGAGCCAGATCGCCCCCTAAGAGCGCCTGGGAACAAATCTCCGTTCATATTGTGGCTGTCTGCTGAAAGACACAGGATATTGCTCAGAACGAGTCATTTTGAAAAACAATATTAAAAAAGAACATAACCAGGTTTTTTCAACAGATTATGAAGTTGTCTCATAAGGTGCCTCCCTCTTAAGAAATATGAAATCAGATTTTAAAACCTTTGACCAAGTTAATCTTTCTCCTGACTACTTTGTCTCTCCTTAGAAAATAAGTTGAAATATGGAAACACTTCCTCACATAAAGGCATCAGCCATCTCATTTATAAGGAGAAAAATTGAAAACAGACTAAAAGTATAGTAATGGAAGATACAAATAAACTGCCTCTCACACACCTGCGAGCATGTTATAGAGATGTTTAAAATGTTACTTATGAGAGAGACATTTATGTCGATGGTGAAAGGAAAACAAGATTTTAAAACCTGTCTTCAAGGTTAGCATGCCAAACACAAAACCAGCCCCAGCTGTGCGAGGGGAGGAGCCACGTGCCCACCCGCTGTGTGCCCAGCTCCATTCAGGGCGCTAGGGTTCAAGTCATTTCTATCTCTTGATTTTCAAAATAATTAATGTGCATTGTTACTTCCTAAAGAAAAAAGAGTGTGTGTGCGTGTGTGTATGTGCGTGTGTGTGTGTGTGTGTGTGTGTGTGTGTGTGTGTGTGTGTGAAGTTGAGAACAAAAGCAAGACCATAAATTCTGCCAGTGAGGAGAGAATTAGGGACATAAGCCCCCTGCCTGTCAGTCCTCCAGCCCTGACAAAGACCAGCAGCTCCCCCACCAGGATGCTCACACGTTTGTTTGGTTTTGGGTTTTTGGTTTTTTGTGGGATCCAGATCCAGATCACCTGGGGCTAGAGCATGCATGGTGGGTCACTGAAGAACAGGACCTCTATACAGATGGGATAGCATGATGGTGTGCACCATCATAAGACAAGGGCTCTGAGGGACAGAACAGTATCCTCCATTAGAGGGGGAGCAGATTGTACACCATTGCACCATTTATGTTTCTAGACCAAAAACATTGATCTGCAAATTACCCTGGTCTAAACCATAGCTAGTAGGGCATGGTGCTTGCTGTGGCTTGGGCTCATCCTGCCTTCCAACTGAATGTGACCCTGCTTTAGGAAACAACCATTTTAAGAGGTGCCCTCAAATCTAACCATCGTTCAGGTGGTCAGACAGTGCTTACAAAGCTCTACTAGGGTAGAGCTCCCGACCCGCGTACCCCAATGTTGGAGAAGTTGTACGAGGCTTAGATCTTCCTAGGTCCAGCTGCAAAACTCAGTATCCTCTCCTGCCAGGACAGAGGTGCTCGGGCTCTCGGAGTCTGTGGGACCCTGAGCGCCACCTTCTGTTCTTCCAGAGCAACTGCAACACACCAGCAGCAGCACTTTTTTTTTCCCCACCCCAGGAGAGGATCTGAAGGTCAGAGACCAGGCCCACTTGTCAGGTTGCATGCACTTTCTGCCGGGTACAGGGGCAGGGGACATCTGGAACCATGTGCCAGGCCACATTTATTCCACTACTTGCCACCTCCAAACACTTCTCCATTGCCAACTGTCATAGGAACCCCAGATTGAGAAGCACTAGGGTCTTGAGCGACATTTACAACCTAGGGTGGGCTTGCTGACTTCAGTGGGAACTGGCTGTTGATGAGACATCAGACATGCTATCCAACAGCTCAGAGTCTCCACATCCAAAGCCGTAAGGCAGAGAAGCACAGTCCTTTGTTTGCCAGATATTGGGATGCAAAGGAGTCTGTGTTTGCAGAGCACCTGGCAAACATTAGGAGCACAATAAATGGCAGCTTCACCCAGGGGCCCCTCCCAGCTAAGTGCACCAGAAAACACCCCCAGAGGAGGGTCCTGCTCACCAGTCCAGGTAGTGAGAGAATAAGGCCCACAGACCTGCACCTGGCTGATAACTTCCTCCAAACCTGGGCCCCAGGGAGCCCCTCTGTGCAGAGACACTGGCCTTCCCCGGCTTGTCTGATCTCAGGGTGTGGTGGCTTCATGAGGAGATGGGTTTAGACAGATCCCCTCTCTCCTCCCATCCTACTTCAGAGATCCTAAGCACGTTACTTCACCTCTCTGACATCTGTGTCCTCTTTGGCACAATGCAGATGCTGAAGCCTTCTTGGCAGGACTCCTGCTGGGATTAGCTGGGCATTAGGTGTGGCCAGGTAAGCCTTCCATCTAGGCAAGCTTTGTACCCAGGCACTCAAGGTTTTGTTCTTCCTGACAGATGTCACCAGCCAGCTCCTGAGGCAGCCCTTGTGCTCTTCTGAAGATCTATAGGAGTGATGGGGAGGGGGGGCAGAGAGTGAACCCCTGGATTTAGGCTAAAAATAGGCTGGACAAGTAATGCCTACAGGATCTAAAGGTCAGGAACAGCCATCCTCTTGTGGTTCAGGGTCTTGGGCAAGCTCTTGAGCTGAGCAGCCCTTATGGGTGGAGCTTAGTCATTCTCTTCTTCCTCCAGTCAGCCCTGTGACACCTGGCTCACATGAGCCTCACCCCCAGCCAGCAGGGGCCATGCTGGGGACTTCTTCCATGAGCACTGTTCAGTTGTTCCCAGTAACTGGAGCCTTATAAACCTTACCTTTAACAAGCTCTGCATTTTCTCCTTAAAAGGACTTTGGCAGTGTTTTCTTAAGAATCCCAGTGGAGGCTTGGGAGGGGGGCTGGAGAGATGGCTCAGCAGTTAAAAACACTGACTGTTCTTCCAGAGGACCCAGGTTCAATTCCCAGCACCCACATGGCAGTTTACATCTGTCTGTAATTCCAGTTCTAGAAAATCTGGCATATTCACAAAAAAAATACATGCAGGCAAAATACCAGTACATATTTAAAAAAATTTCTTTTTGAGATTTTTTTTTAAAAAAATCCCAACAATGGCTGCAGAATTTTCCAGGCTTGAAGAAATGAGAGAAGAAATGACCAGCTTAGGAAGCAGACATCTTCCTTGCAAACTCCATCTCAGAGCAAATAAGGCAGAAGGCCCCATACCCATCAGGTCCAGAGGTAGCCCTTCTCTTCACTCTGCTACCAAGAGCCTTAGAGAATCAGGCTTTGGAAAGATGGAAGACACTAGCCTGTGGGCCTTTTTAGTTTTTTAGCTCATGCCCCAAATAACAGCATTCCCAAGGACTCTACCTGGGGAGATTAGGGGTGTCAGGTATAGGTCTGTTCAATCCCCTCACTGGACCTTTACATTTTCTTCTGCCTTCCTTGGGGCTGCCTGACTCACCCACTGAAAATCTTAAAACCCTTCATGACCTTTGACCCAGGAACTACTTCTGGGAATCAATGGCGGGAATCATGGCTGTTCCAAGTCTGATAATTGCTTTGATATTGCACATAGGTAAAACAGAAAGAGCCTCGTGGTGGCAGGAAGGGTTAATGTGAGCAACCTGTTCTTCAGCTGTACTATGAATAAATATGGAGAGACAGCTCTGTGGTAAGAATGCTAAGAGATGGCTCAGAGGTTAAGAGCACTGACTGTTTTTCCAGAGGTCCTGAGTTCAATTCCCAGCAAAACCACATGGTGGCTCACAACCATCTATGATGAGGTCTGGCGCCCTCTTCTGTAAAACTGTATGCATAATAAATAAATAGATCAAAAAAAAATTTTTTAAAAAAAATGCTAACTGAGGACTGGAGAGATGGCTCAGTGGTTAAGAGTACTGACTGTTCTTCCGGAGGACCTGAGTTCAATTCCCAGCATCCACATGGCAGCTAACAACTGTAATTCCAAGATCTGACACCCTTACACAGTTCTACATGCAGGCAAAACACCAATTCACACAAAATAATAAAACATAAATAAATATTTATAAAAAGAAGAAGAAAGAATGCTAACTGCTCGTCCAGAGGACCCAAGTTCAATTCCCAGAACCCACATGGCAGTTCGCAACCATTGATAATACCAGTTCCAGGGGATTCAGCTGCCCTCTGTCCTCGCCAGGCACTGCTTACACGTGGAATGCAGGCATCCATCACTACAAAACACTCATACATACAATATAAACAAATTAATCTGACCCTGTGAAAAATGTCTCACAAGGCAATCAATGAAAACTATCTCACAAGGCAATCAATAAAAAAAGCAGACAGCAAAGTGTTATGAGTCCTAAATGTCATGAGGTTCCAGGAACATGGAGATGTTTAAGTCTATAGCTAATGTGTGCCTTGGAATAAACATAGGAAGAAATACATGAAATGCTAATGATACTCATTTCTGAATGACTTTGTTCACTTTTTGTTTAATTCTCTTTATTTTTTGATGCCTCCCAGAATGAATCTATAATGTATCTGTCTTTCTGTCATTGGGATTGGCTGCCTGGTTCCAATCTGACCTATATGCCTTTGGACAAGTCACCTAACCTCTGGGCTTCTAATGTCTCACCTATACAATGCCAGCAGCAGCTGCCTTTGAGCATTTGTGGGTTAAAGTTAATGCATGCAAAATGTTCAGCTTCTGGACTCAAAGATAATAACACCCCAGTGCCAGCTGTTTTTATTATTTGCTTAATTTTCTCCATATAAACATGTCACTGTACTGCTCTGGGGCTATCACAGTGCCAGCCAGACTCCAGTGGAGAGGAGATTAGGCCAACACTCACACCCGATTAATCCGCTGTGGTTGGGAGCAGTGATTAATTCTTTACAGTTGGGGTGATGCTGTGCGAGCACTTTAAGGGGACCCTTGTTAAAGGTTTTGATCATTTTCTTAAGAGTATGGAAAGTGTGGCACTGAATGGCTTCAAGCAGGGCACTGATTGAGTTTCAACACTGGGTTGAAACTCTGTGTCTACACTGTGTGCTAAGAAGGGCTGCAGTATCCTGTAAGGCTAGAGTGAGTGTATAACCAGGTGTACAGGCAGGCCACCCTAGGAAGGCATCCCCCACTCAGATTCCAGCACCCCAATACCTTCAGGAAGTGGAGCCCCCATGCTTTGAAAAAAGAATTGGTCTGGAGTAAAGACAGGCTAAGTCTACGAGGACTAGCAGGGTTGGGGACTCTAGAAAATTCCAGAGGCCATACCATCTGGAAGGTCACCCTCAAGGGGACCATATAGTCACTGCTCCACACAGACACATCCAACAGATAAACACCAGGGACTTGGGTAGCCTGGCTGTGTGGTTCCTGTATGCAGACACACAGGTGCCCTATATAGGCCCAAGGCATCTCTGAGATTCTGACAGGTCTCTATAGAGCTGTGGACTCTGCCGGGGTGTTTCACTCACTTCTGTCATTCAGATCTTCATTCTTTCACAACTGTCCCTTCATGTCCCCAGCCCTCCAGCCAGCAAGCTCTGTCTCTCTGCATCATGTCTCTTTTGGGACTGTGGACCCTGGAAGGCAGAAACTGATTGGTGCTGGGAGGGGACAGTACCTAGACATAGTAGGCACTCAATAAATATTTAGGAAAGTGAATTGTGATGGAAACAGACCAGAAAGGAGAAACTGGAGAAGCATGGATCTCAGCTCAGCTCCTCTGAGACCCTGACTCACTAAGATGATCTAAGCCACTTCATGCTGTCCACATTTCACACCATAAACTGCTATCTCTGCGGGAGTCAGAAACAGTCATTATCGGCTGTAGCTCTTCTCAATGTGTCAGATATCAGCTAAATATCAGAGGCTCAGGGGTGGATACTGGGATGGCAAGCTCTAGATTAACTCTCCGAAGCAGTCTCAAGGTATCCCTGTCACCTACCCTACCTTGGGAAAGAACAGGCCTAACTCTATCCACCCCAGGCCTTATACTTGCTTAACCCCCTCACCCCCACAAAGCTGGCCAACTCATGGAAGCTGACTCCCACTGGCAAAATGTGAGGCTCTCCTCCACAACCCATGTCAGTGTCCCAGGACCCAGCATGACGTCCAATGTAGGTTGTTACCATCTAGTAGACCAGTAAGAGCATGGCATCTGGGTAGTCAAGAGACATCCCCAATTTTTTCAACACTCTCTTTGAATAGAACTAAGCATAAGAACCTCCAGGCAGTATATAGCAGCATACAGAAGTGCTCAGTACATGCATCCTCCAGCCACTTGCCCAGAGTTTCGAACTGGGGATAAGAGCATCAGGTAGGGATCAGCAGTGGGATCGGGCCATGTCCTCCCTCCCTGGGCTATATGACTTGCTGTTTCTGGCTGGCCAGCGTGGGGGTGGTTGGGGATAAAACATTTCCTAAGAAAGACCATCTGACAGCTCCATGGCTGCAGTGACAAGTTAATGAATTCCACTGCGGTTACCCAAGGCACACGTCTGGGCCACGAGGCTGGCTGGCTGCCGTGTTGACCTTTAAAGGTGAGTATTTAACGCCCACGATCATTCACGTCTGATCGAATGTTCTGAAGATGAAGCCTGTCTGCAGGGAAAGTGATCACTCATTCTGCCTCCGCCTCCACAAGACACTGTCCTCCCTCTGACTCATCACACAGTTCTGCAAGACTGGTTCCCTCCGGCTCTGGCTTGAAAAATAGCACTTCCTGCCCTGCTTGGTATTGAATGCCAGCCCAAGGCCCCTTAGCCCCCACCAGGTTCCAGCCCTCTCTCTTACATACCACTTTGATCCCAATCCCTTCTTAAGCTCCTTGTCCAACTTCCCACCCATCTCTGAAGCCTTCGATCAGGGAGGATCATCTCCAGGGAGGCTCACTAGGGAGAACAGGAGCCAAGCTAATCCAAGCATCAAGGTACCTATGGGTATTATCTCATACAGTAGGAAGCCCAGAGCTAGAAGAGATTTCAAGACCGGCTGACTCAACAGCTCAGGGTTGAGCCCAAAGGTTGGCTTCTCTGCCCTGAATTCTTGTCTGCAATGTATCACTGTGTCCTTCACCACAGCTTGGTCCCAAAAGTACATGTGCTTATCTGTTGATGGGAACATAAATTAACAGCCGTTATGAAAGAATGAGGTGTAGATACTCAAAACATGATACAGAGAACTGCCACAGAAGCCAGCAAGCAAAAGGAAATGAGTTCATGACATCAACAAGACATGAACACTCCTCTTCACAAAAAGATAGAGATACCATTACAGAAAATCTCATCTGGTCAAAATGCAGAGATCATGGGATCAGGGTGCCTGGCCCCAGCTGATATATCTACCTGCAGTTTCTTCACATAAAGCTCATTACAAAAGAGGGAACAGAAAGATTATAATCCCCAGAAGACCATAAAATCTGCTGTAGGATTGTGTCTGCTAGAATAACAAGGAAATTTACCCATGGTAACTGACAATATGGCTGCCCAAACAAGACCTGAGCAAGTACAACATCAATAGACATGCTAACATAGACAGGAGAAATCTCACAGGGCCCTACTGCTACACAAAGAACAACGGGCAGCTAGTTTTCCCTAGGGATGAGCCCCTAACAGGTTATCCAATATCAAGCAGTCAGCCCTGGGATCATATACATACAAGTAACAATAAAGGGACTGAGCAAGCTGTATTTATACATTTACATATTTATAAAATATTTATATATTTATGCGTGTGGGAGAGGAAAAAGGGGGAGAGAAAGAATGACATAGGAAAAGAAGCCATGAATTTGGGAGGGAGCAAGCAGGGGGGCATGGGAAAAATTGGAGACAGCAAAAGGAAAGGGAAAAATGATCTAATTATATTTTAATTTTTAAAAATAAAATGACATAGTAAAAATTAAGACACTCTCCACTGCCATGTTTATTGCAGCAATACTCATAAAAGCCAAAATATAGACTCACCCTCAAATAACCTCAGTGTGTGGATAAAGAAAATATGATGTACCTACACAGAAGACTGACTATTCAGCCTGAAAAAGAATGAAATCCTGTCATCTACAGCCACATGGAAAGAAGTAGAGGTCACTGTGTTGAGTAGAACAAGCCGATGACTGTATGTTCTCACTCATGTGTTGGTGTATAGAAGAACTGGGTGAAGACCGAAAGGAAGAGCACAGGGGTACAAACGAGATCTAAAGCCACAGAATACAGGAATCACCCATGCTCTACCACCATGGGTCTTCCTTGGCACAGTAAGCTAA
Source organism: Sigmodon hispidus (assembly GCA_004025045.1). Taxonomy (NCBI): domain Eukaryota; kingdom Metazoa; phylum Chordata; class Mammalia; order Rodentia; family Cricetidae; genus Sigmodon; species Sigmodon hispidus. The sequence continues at coordinate 204,739 of PVIH01001274.1, read as the reverse complement.
CTACTGGTGAAAATCATCAATAATATGTCTCAAAATAACTAGGAAAATGACTATGTGATTCCCAGCACATAACATGATTACAGGTTGAAGAAATGCCAGTAGCCCTGACTTGATCATACATATACAATGAATTACCATTGGGTACCCCATGAAGACACAAGCATATGTCTCAATAAACTAAATATTTTTAACAGCTCAAATGTTGGAAACCTTATCCTCAAAGTCATATGTTGATGGTGTCCAAACATGGAGTCTTTGGGGCATGGTTAGGGTTAGATGAGGTCACAAAAATAGAACATACAAGATGGCATTGATGGCCTCATTTAAAAAAAAAAAAAAAAAAGGGAACAGCCAGGGATGGTGGCATACATCTTTAATCTCAACATTCAGATCTTTGAGTTTGAGGCCAGCCTGATCTACACAGTAAGTCCCAGTCCCAGTGAGCCAGAGCTACATAAGGGGACCCTGTCTTTAAATATATATATATATATATATATATATATATATATATATATAGTAAAAAAAAAAGTAGAGAGATCTGAGCTGGCATGCTCCCTCTGCTATGTAATGACCTCCATCATGTTTTGATTCAACCATGGCCCTCACAAGATCCTGGTACTCTTGGACTTGAAGCCTCCAGTACCATGAGCTAAAGAAACTTCTACCCTTGGTAACTTAGACTCAGGTATTTTGTCTAAGAACTGAAGACAGTTGTTACCTCTTCATCTCAGAGTTGGTTCTGACTAAAAACTGAAACCAAGATGGCAGCCTCCAGGCTACTGACTCAGCAGCTCTCTCAGGGATTTTCTCCTGTGACAGGAACCTCAACACAGGCCTCATTCTTCCTGGATCTGAGACTGTACAGGGAGCTTGATCACTGGGCACCTCTAAAAGCTGTAACCAGCGGCTATAGCTGGCTTTCCCACCACATAGCATAACTGTTTATCAGCCACCATCTGTTTTTCAAGGAGTAAAAACACTTCCTTTTCTTCCTGGCCGGGGTCGGGGGAGTGGAGGATGGAGGTCGGGGCATGCATATCCCAGGCTTTCCCTGAACTCGATGTATACCTGGGAAAGACTCTGAACTTTGGATTCTTTGACCTCCAGCTCCCAAGTGGTGGGATTACCAGGTCTATGCAGAGCTGAGAATGGGACTTGAGGCTTCATGCATGCTTGTGTATAAGTAAGCACTCTGTCTGCTGAGATAAAACCCAAAACTCTGGATACAGAGATTTTTACATTTACAATTACAACTTGCCAAAGTCTGATTCTTAATAAAATTTCATAGTGAATCACAGAAATTTAAAACAAGTTGTTTTATAAACTAAAAATCTTATTTTACTATAAAAATATCTAATATACTTCAAGCAAACCAACCCTTTAAGGTATTGTAAGAAATGGTGGGGGCTGGAGAGATGGCTCAGTGGTTAAGAGCACCGTCTGCTCTTCCAGAGGACCCGGGTTCAATTCCTAGCACCCACATGTCAGCTAACAACTGTCTGTAGTTCCAGTTCCAGGCAAACACCAAGGCAAATAGATAAATAAATAGAGTTTTTTTTTAAAAAAAAAAAAAAAAAAAAAAAAAAAAAAAAAAAAAAAAAAAAAAAA
>PVIH01001274.1:36535-203031 GCA_004025045.1 Sigmodon hispidus | reverse complement strand
TCACTCCACATGTAAGACTTTTAAAATTCTTTACATTTTTAGTCATTTAATATTGTACACATTTTTAAAAATTTTTAAAAATTGTTACTTTTCTGAGGCTCAGAAAGTCTCAGGTCTCCTGAAGTATTTCTTGTCTAAATAGATGTAATTTTACAGATATTTTTATTCCCTCTATAATTGACAACATTTTAATTAAAGCTGGAAAGTTATCAGAGTCACAAGACAAGCAGTAATCCCCCCACCCCCAGTCTAAGTTGTTAATTAGACAACATAATGAGAATTGTATTCATGTGGCCCAACAATCAGCCCCCAGTCAGGCTGCAGACCTTATTCGGATAAAAGAATCATCCAAGCAGGCAAGGGCACCAGCCACTCTGTTCCACCACAGCGCCAGGCCTCGTGTGCTCCACGACCTTTTCTAAACACCCCCAAGCACGAATTGAGAGGCAACGTTCCTGGCTGAGATCGATCTGCCTGGTACCCGTTGAAGCCCAAGGAGCTGCTTACAAGGTCCAGCAATTACGAACTAAAGCAGAAATGACTCGCGTAATTGCAGAATCGCTCATTTTAACAGCCTGATTGGAAACTGTCAACACTGTGTGTCTAAGACTAACGAAGCAAGGGAAATGGGAAAGGTGACATTTTCCGATAATATTATTAGTAAACGAATTGACTACACGTCATATGACAAAGAAGATGCTATTCCAAAGGTTTATTAACTGCCCCCCCAAAGAAGTTTTCATTGGTCGATCGATGCGTCTATGCATTAATACATTTCTAATTGGGCTCCATTAATAGCAGATATCAGAACCCTTAAAGGAAAGAGCAGAAGGATGCTGCTTGCCCTTTAAAGCAATCCCAAAACAAATCACAGTAATGAAGCATTCAGACTGGTAAGTTAATACTTTGTGATGCATAGCTCATGACAGAGGCCCCACGGTGCCCCGTGCAGATGAGACCCAATAATGGAAGGTATAACAGCCTCCTCCATTAAGAGTATTCTAGAAACCCTGAGATGCATGTAATATGTGGCATTATTCACAGCTATTGGTGTAGAACCTCTGCATGACAATCTGACATCCCCATCAAATAATAGGATCGCATGGGTGCATCTCATAAAATCCACACTGTGACAGAACAGTCTGCTTCAACGTGATGTGGAAAAATGACACCCCACGTGCCTGGCTGCACCCTGCCAAAGTGGCCATCCAAAGGAGATTTGTTGAGTTTAAGAGCTAAGCGATGAAATGGGGGGCAGGAATGTGAAAATGATTCTCACTTAGTGCATTGCACTCGGTTTCAAAAAAAAAAAAAAATGGTGCACTTAGCTCGACACCTTTGACAACCTGAATGAACTTAATTGGAAATTGCAAAGACCATCAGGCCAGGCTGTCCTTCAACTACACAGGCTGTGAGAAGTACTTTCAAATGTTCAGGAATCCAGGAAACATATTCACAAGCCCTTCCCCAGGAATCTACTATAAGACCAGTGGTGAATATTAAATATGCTTAATTATGGCTCCATGACTAACTGAATGGAAAAATAAACAATGCTGTGTGCTCATATGAAACAGAAATCATATACCTTGAAATGGGAGGAGACGCAGCAAGAAAGACTGGAAATAATAAACCTACTGATTGTCACATAAATTAACAGGTGGGCAACACAGAATTGACGCTTCAAGCTGACTGGCCAGACCTCATGAGTTGGCACCATCTGAAATTGCTCATATCTAATCATCTTTTACCTACAAAAAAAAAAAAAACCATTAGTTCCATGTTGTTCAAGATAATTAAGCATTAGAATGAAGACAGTCACTCAGATGATGAAAACACAAACTTTGAGAAATTGCAAATGAAATGGAAAAACAAAAACATGTCATTATAGGGATAAATCTTGAAAACATGGTGCTCAAGGAAATAAACCAGACACAGAAGGACAGATGGCGAATAAAGTGACTTCCACAAGAAAGACAGGACATGCAGTCTCACAGAGGTGGGAAGCAAGATGATGGAGGTTAGCATGGGGTGATGGGGGAATGAGGGAGGTTAGCATGATGGAGGAGGAGAGAACAGGGTTGGGGGGGTGCTAATGAGAACAATTTTTTCCTGGCAGTGAAAGTTTTTGGAAATAGCAGTGATGGCTGCTGCCTTGTGAATGCCTCTAGTGTCACTCAATGGAACTCAAAAAATGGGCTAAAATGATAAATTTTCTATAAGTTTTACCAGGTTTTAAAAATCAATAACACAGCAATCACAAACCACTGAACTGTAGCCTCTAAATCGTGGGGTGTGGAGATACATCACAATAAAGTCAGGTTTGTTTATTTGCTTTAAGTGACAAAAAATATATAAAGAAAGCTTCTTTAGGAAGAAAGAAAACAGACCAGATGGAGAAAGGAACAGAATAATCACCCTGCGGTGTGCACATCCAGTGAATATTCTGTGTAACCGCATAACTGGGCAGAGAGAGCTCAGGCGGAGCAATGCCTGTGAATAGGCTTAACGCGCAGATTGGAAGGAAAAGATCTGCAAATTGGCTCAGAGAGCAAGCCACCTCTCTAAGCAGAGCAATTTAGAGGGATGGAAAAGGCAGGCAAATGGATTTGATTCCACTATCAGACAAGGGGGGACTCAGGCCAAAAGCATCCAGAGTGGAAAAGGTGTGATGTTATTAGGTCAATGGAGATTTAACAGGCCTGAATGCCAGCATAGGAAACGTCTCATCAAGCCATCACTATGGAACAGAAATACCTCGCCAAAGTACACTTATCCACTGTGCTTGGTCAAGTGAACAGAAAAGGCAGGCCAGAGAGTAAGTATTCTGATCAATTAAGGAGATGCACCATTGAGTGGAAATTTTATACTGTGCCTGTGGAGGCAGCTCAACACAGAGTACATGATTGGCACACTGAAATTCCTGAGTTCAGTCCCCAAAACAGTATACAGTATTCTCAAACATACATGGAACATACCTTAAGTCATAGTTCATTGTTGGTTGTGCTGAGAATTGACCCCAGGGCCTTGCCCATACTAGACAAGCACTCTACCCAAGAGTGACCATCCCAACCCAGAACTTTCTGAAAACTAGCAACTATAGAAATAACTTTTCATTGACTATAATACATTAAAATATGGCATTAAAAGCTAAAAAAAATTGTTTCTCCCCGCCCCCCAAAAAAGAGATTTGTTTTGCTCAAAATTTTAAATTCTCTCAAGGAGAAAGCAAAATACAAATTGAAATATAAAATGGCAGAATTCTCTTAAAAATAATAAGACTGTGCATCAGCATCTTTGGGACAGGAACAGCTAGTTTTCAGATGAAAGAATGAAAACGCCCTGTCACCAAACCTCCTGCAGACACAACCCAAGGACAAAAACAATGTATTTTGTTCCCAGGGTTGGAGAGTTCAGTCCCTGGCCACTCAGCCCCATGCGAGTGGCAGAACATCATGGAGGCAGGAAGCAAAGGGAAGGAAAGGCCAGAGTCAGGAGGACTCTGGGATATCTAGACACCAGGGACCTACTTCCTCATGTTAGGCCTCATCTTCTACCTTTCACCATCTCCCAATATCACCATCACATGATTACTTTATTGACTGTGCCATAGCCCTTAAGATCTGTCCTAGGAAATAGCATCACAGACACACAGACGGAGGCTCTGCTGATCCCCCATCTGTTTCTTACACCAATAGAAATGACAATTAAAAAGCAAACATCAGGGGATCTGATGCCCTTTTCCTGTCTCTGCAGATACTGCATGAACACGGCACACTGACATGCATGCAGGCAAGACACCAATACACATAAAATAAAGATAAAAAAAATCAAACATCACAACTCCAGACTCAGAAAAAAAGACAGATGGGTTCAAGGTGTAGCTCAGCTGTGCAATGCTTTCCTGGCAAGTACAAGACCCTGGGTTCAATCCCTAACACCACAAATAAAACTCTAGATAAACAAGAATACAAACAAAAACAACATAATAAGGAACTAATAGATATCTAAGCAGAAATTACTAAGGCATGCAAATATAAAATAATGCTGCCATTGTTTTATAATGACAGGCATACCATTCTTCAAAAAGTTAAACATAATAAATAACTGCATCTGAGCCATTCCACATCCAGGTATACACAAAAAGAAGTGAATGTGTATCACCCAAAAGACCACATGAATGATTTCTAACAGCCAAAAGGCAGAAGCAACTTCTGTCCATCAACAGAGGAAGGGCAAAAAAATATGGGGACCCATACAGTGAAGCATGGCTCTGCATAGCAAAGAGCGAGGTACTGGCAGCAGGCTACAATCGGGATGTCCCTCGAAACCATTTTGCTTGGTGAAAATAAGTAGATACAAAAGGTCACATAGTCCACAATTCTCTTCTATTATTAGAGAGAACAGAAACCTTGGAACTAGAAAACAGCTTGGAGGATACTGAAGAAGAGATTAATGAGGAGTGAAAAATAATTCTTTAATGCATACGTGGTACTTTTATGGAGTGATAAAAATTTAAATTAAAGAGAATGATGGTTTCCCAACATCGTGAATGTACTAAATACCATTGACTTTTACTGTGAAAAGGTTAATTGTATGTTATGTGAACTGAATCTTGTATTACTCAGACTTTCTCATCACCAAGATAAAACACCTGACAGAATACCTAAGGGAAGAAGATGCACTCTGACTCAGTTCTCGGACTTCAATCCAAGGCTTCCTGGCCTCATGCATTCAGCAGAGCAGAGCAGAAGAGGCCTGGGGTGAAGACGTTTCTCTACCTCCTGGGAATAGAAGGTGGGAGGCAGGCCTCAGTGCGAGCCTTGCCTTCGCTGACTTTCTGCAGCCAGGCCATCTAAGTTTGCACAGCCATCAGCCCACTCAATGTACACTCTGGGGGATGTTTTGAATTTGAACCATCACACTCCAACTTGGAGAAGAAGAAAAAACAAGAGGTGGGAAAATGAAAAGCCACAGAACTAACTGATAACTCAAGATCCTGCTGCTCCCAGAAGAATAAGCGAAGCCTTCAGCCAGCGTGAAAAGTGGATACAGTGCCCACAGCATAAAAGGTGGCAAGGCAACATGATGAAAGCAGCTTCCAGAATCCTAAGAGACCATGCTGCACAACTCTACACAAACAAGTGTGGAAATTGAGATGAAATGGATGATTTCTTAAGAAAGCAAAAGTTACCGAAACTGATTCCAGCAAAGAAAAGTTTAAATGGTCCAATTCCACACACACAAAAGGAGAAAAACAGGACAAAGAGCTTAAAATATCAAATAAAACAGAAACTAATTAAAATAATTATGAAAGTCAAACCCTTGGTTTCTTTGGGGGAAAGGGGGACGCAGGAGGGATCATTTTGAGACAATTTCACCATGTAGCCCTGGCTGTACTGGATGCCACTATGTAACAGGCTGACCTCCAACTCACAGAGATCTGCCTGCTGGAACCATATGCCACTATGCTTAGGCCACTCTGCCCCACACCTTTAATCTCAGAACTCTGGAGGCAGAGGCAAGCAGATCTCTGTGAGTTCAAGGCCAACTTGATCTACAGAGTCTGCTCTGAATTCACCTCTATGATATAGCCTCACTTCTGAGCCATGTGTTTCACATTAATAAAATTAAATTAAATCAGCAAGATTTGTAAAGAACCCCTAAAATTAATAGAAACATAAAAAGGTATGACTATAGAGAGGTTTGATAACAACAAAGAAAAATAATTAACCCAAAGACATTTTGAATGTATTGTTTTTACACTGACAGGAAAAATAAATTCTGAATTTTATTTAAAAGTTCATTGGTAATTATAAGAGGAATTGAAAATTACTTAAAAAGAAATGAGAAAAATCCCACACACTATGGAGACTTATGGGACACAGAAAAGCAGTTAAGAAGGAGGAGGTCTGTTTTGTTTTGAGATAGAATCTTATGTAGCTTAGGCTGGCCTTGAACCCCTGATATGCCTGCCCTGACCTCCCAACAACTGGGATTACAGTTGTGTGTCACCCTGCCTGGGCTAAGGACATTTGTACCTAGTGATACACACATTAGAAAACAAGAAATATGGGGCTGGAGAGCTGACTCAGAGGTTAAGAGCACTGACTGCTCTTCCAGAGGTCCTGAGTTCAATTCCCAGCATCCACATGGCAGCTGACAACTGTCTGTAATTCCAAGATCTGACACCCTTACACAGTTATACATTCAGGCAAAACATAAATTCACATAAAATAAAAATAAATATTTAAAAAAGGGGGGGCTGTAGAGATGGCTCAGTGGTTAAGAGCACCCTCTGCTCTTCCAGAGGACCAGGGTTCGATTCCCAGCACCCACATGGCAGCTAACAACTGTCTGTAGTTCCAGTTCCAGGCAAACACCAAGGCAAATAATTTTAAAAAAAAAAAAAAAGTTCAAAAAAAAGAAAAAGAAAACAAGAAATATTTTAAAATTCTAACTCTAGCATTTAAGGAATTAGAAAAAGAATTAACCCAAAACTATCTGAAAGAGGGAAACTGTAAAGATTAAAACAGAGGCAGACAAAATAGAACACGCTATTAGAGAAAAATCAGTTAGGCCCAAGGATGTTAGCTCAGTGGAGAAACACTTGCTTAGTATATATAAGGTTCAGAGTTCAAGCCCCCGGACCATGGAAAGAAAAAGGCAATGAGACCAAAAAGATCAGCAAAACTGATAGTTCCTTAGCTATGTTGGCTGACAAAAAAAAAAAAATTACCAAACCCAGAAGAGCAGGAGGGAAAGGTACTACAGAGAAAGAGCTGGGAGTGTGCGCTGTACCTGTGCACCAGCGAATCTGACAACTAGCAGGAATGGACCAGTCTCCAGAACCTGCAAGCTCACTATGATGACATCACCTAGGAGAGGTGACTCCTGAGATCTTCATGGGATCTCCAGGCAGGTTAGCTGAAGAGAAAAGACACCCCTCCCGTGCAGGTGGCCTCATCCCATGAGCTGGGGTCTGCACTGACACAGGGGAGAACCTGAGCTGAGATGTCTCAGGCTTCTGCCGACCCGACTGACGCCCCACCCAAAGGGGCTGCATTCCTTCTTAAACTGCAGGCAAAGCAAGCCTTCCCCTTTTGGGGTTGCTTTTATTAGAGCAATGAAGAAAGCAACTGGTATATTGGCTTTGGCTAAACTATGAGGAGAGAAATTTCAATAGCCTGTATATGTAAGGGGCTCAAACAGCAGCCACAAAATCTCCTGACAGGAGCTGGAGAGATGGCTCAGTGGTTAAGAGTGTGTCATGCCCTTGCAGAGGATCCAAGTTCTGGCCTCAGCACCTCTATCTGGTGGCTCCTGTAACTCCAGCTCCAGGGGATCTGACACTCTCTTCTGGCCTCTAAGGGTACCTGCACTCATGTGTACATATCTCACACCCATACATGTATATGTCTATGATAGATAGATAGACAGGCAGACAGACAGGTGATAGATGGATGATGAATGGATGGATAGATAATGGATGGATGGATAGATAGATAGAGACAGGCAGGCAAGCAGACAGACAGACAGACATACTGTATAGTTTTTAAATTTAAAACAACTCCTAACCTTGCTACACAATGTAGATCTGGGATAGAGTGCTTGCCCTGCATGTGTGAAGCCCCAGGTTCAATCCTCAGCAACACACATACACACATACACACACTCATGCACATACACTCACAGATACATACATACACACACATACACACACACTCATGCACATACATACCCACATACACACACTCATGCACATACACTCACAGATACATACATACACACACATACACACACACTCATGCACATACATACCCACATACACACACTCATGCACATACACACATACATACATACACACACACATATACACACAGGCATACACACACACATGCACATACACACACCTCTTCTAATAAAGAAAAGCCCAGGACATGGCTCCAATGAGGATTTGTAGAGTCCAGCAAACACTTAAAGGAACATTAACACCAGCCCTTTTCATATTTTTCCAAAAACAATTACAGGAGAAAGAACAACCCTCAACTCATTCTGGGCATCACAGCAGATATCAAAACCAGCCAAAGACACTACAAAGAAAAAAAGTACACACTGATGTCCTTGTGTACATTGATACAAAACTCCTCTGCAAAATCCTAGCATACGAAGATGGATGTGGTGGTGCACACACCTTTAACCTAGTACTGGAAGACAGAGACAGGCAGATCTCTGTGAATTCAAGCAAGGCAAGCCTGGTCCAGATGGTGAGAACAGCCAGGTCTAAATAGTGAGACTCTATCTCAAAAAGAACTACTAGCAAAATAAGTCCAGCTGCATATCAAAGGCAGCATCAATCCTTGGATTTATTGCTGGAGTGTAAGGATGGCTCAACATATGGAAATTGATCAACAAACACATCACATTTTATAGTGCTAGAGAAAGACAGTCTTCTCAGCTGATGTGGACAAACTATTGGGCAAAGACTGATAATTCTATAGTTAAAAAATAATACTTTGTGGGAGTAGTGGCACATGCCTTTAATCTCAGCACTCAGGAAGCAGAAGTAGGTGGATCTCTGTGAGTTCAAGGCCAGCCTGTTCTACAAAGTGAGTTCCAGGATACCCAAGGCTGCTGTTACACAGAAAAAACTCTGTTTTGAAAACCCAATAATAATAACTATAATAATAATGATGATGAAACTCAGCATTAGCCACTACCCTCTGCAATAAGAAACATCTCAGACCAACATTAAGAGCAGCACAAATCTATGGATACAAACGTAAGTATTTAGGAGTCAGTTTGACAACATGACCATTTAGAAAAACAAGTCACCGAGTTCTCTCCTGGGGTCTATGGGCTTACCTAGTCATGAGTTCTGACCAGGCTTTCAGTACCAGGCATGAAGAAAGCAGCTGGTTATCCCATACACAGTCTTGCCACTACTGCATAGTGGCTTCATAGCTCATCTTGGCTAGCTGGTTGCTACATGCAGGGTGCCATGCAAGGTAAGGAAGACCATGGATGTTTTTCTCCCTCAGCAGCCTACATAGCACCTTCCAGCAGTATGAAAACTAGCCAACAGGAAGAGCTTCATAGTCAATTAAGACAGATTTTTCTGCATCCTGCAACTGAAGTATGTGATGTCTTTTGCATTAGGATCTTACCATCTAGTTATGGTAGACAACCAAGATCAATAGCGATGCATTGTCTTGTGGACCTCTGGGACCTTCCTGACTACCCTGTCCCTGGCACTGAGATCTTCATTTAGTAACCATGTCTGGGAACAGTACTGTTCACCCATGCAGAGAATCTCTGTTCAAACTCCTGTTCAAAGGTGCTTTAATTAGCTTACAAACCTGGGGATTTTCCTGAGGGTTTGCATTCTCAGATCTGATGAACCCAGTTCCTGTCACTCACTTCTCCTGTGCCCATCATCATGCCCACGGAAGCCTTTGGATCCCAGGATTCTGCCTGTTCTCTGCTGGTCCATATCATATGCGTTCTATTTTTCTCCTATTATATCTTTCACTTGAGTTGTGAAAGCACAGGTTCCTGTGTAGCTTCCTTGTGGACACTTTACTTTTGCTGTCTCCTCCCAGATCCTCATCCATCCCCCTTACTCCACCCCCTACATCATAACTGTTCAAACTGCCGAGAATAAACCACTGCAAGTGCTCAGCTGTGGACAGGACATCTACACCCAATCCTGTAGCCATACTGCTTTCCTTACTGTTACTCTGGAATAGAATTGTAAGTCAGGAAGTCTGAGCTCAGTGTTGTCTTTCCCAAGGTCCTTTTGGCTACATGTGATCACTGGTAGCTCCACATAAATTTTATATTTATCTTTCTATTCCTCTAAGAAATTTATTAGGGCAGTGGTGGCATGTGCCTTTAAACTCAACACTCAGGAAGCAGAGGCAGGAGGATCTCTGTGAGTTTAAGGCCAACCTGGTCTTCTGGGACAGTCAGAGCTACAGAGAAACCCTGCCTTGAAAAAAGAGAGGGGAGGAAAGAGGGAGAAAAGAAGGAAGGAAGGAAGGAAGAAGGAATAAATTTGCTAATTTGGTATGGATTTCAAGGATCCTGCAAATCACTCTGCGTACTTCACTAGTATTGATTTTTGAGTCTATAAACATGGGCAGGAAGATCTCTGTGAGTTCCAGGCCAGCCTGATACATAGTGAATTCCAGGTCAGTCAGAGCTACACTGAGAAACCCTGTCTCAAAAAGGGGAGGAGAAAAAAAAAAGAAATTGCACTTCATCTTAACCTTCTACAAAGCTGATTGGCTGATTAGTGCTTCAGTGACTCTGAGGAGGTTGGGATGTTGCAGGTCTAGAATTTAATTGCAATTTACCTTGGGTTAGACATGCTTGAGCTTCTTTGTGTCTGACTTAATAATCTGTGACTAACAAAATCAAAATCTTTGGGATTCATTAACTTAAAAAATTCTAATTGGCAGCAACCAAAAGACTAAGCATGTCGTCAGACGGCCTCTGGGGCCTGAAGAAGACACTTCTCTCCTTCATTGCAACCCACCCACTTAATGTTTTCATCAAAGTATTTGCAAAGAACAATGGCGGATAACTTTCTTCCCTCAGGTATTATAATCCCTCATCAAACTGTTACCATGTTGAAACATGGAGTTTGGAATCACCTAAGTCTGTGTTCCTAGTCTAACCAAGTTACAACACTATGACCAGACCACTTAGAAAAAAAGACATTTAATTGGTGGGCTCATGGTCCCAGAGGGTTAGAGCCTTTGGTCATTGGGATGAAGAGCACAATGGCAGGCAGGCTTGGCTCTGGAGCAGCAACTGAGGATCTGCATCTTGCTGGGAATGTTGGAGGCAGGGAATGTTGAAGAACACTAACTGGGAAACCTCAAAACTCCTGCAGTGACACACCTCCTCCAACAAGGCCACACCTCCTAATCCTTCCCAAACAGTTCCACCAACTGAGGACCAAGCATTCAGACTTCTGAACCTATGGCAACCATTCTCATTAAAACATTGTGCGAACAATGATCATGCATGTTTGATTCCAAAACAAATTTCCTCTTATTCTTTTTGATGTCAGAGCTGTAGTTTTTGTGTCAACAAAACATTCTTTTAAATTTTTGGACAAGGAAGAATATTAAACTTTTCCAACTGCTTTTTCTTCATGTACAGAAATAATTCATGTAGTTTTAATCTTTGATTCAATTAATGTTTGCTTCACACTTATTATTTTGCATACATGAAAGCAATCTTGAATATCAGAAGCAAACCCCACTTGAGCATGGCATTACCATATCTTTAATGTGACATTTAATTCATCTCAGATTTCATTGAAAATTTTGCATCTATGATCTTACATTATGGGTACTGGAATGAAAAGGCTAACACTGAGATGTCTCACATGTCGGAATTCTATAAAAAGGATCTAAAGCAGTTCCACCCAGAGAGCAGTTACAGACACATTTGAAATCAATGAAAACACAGAAAATCTTCAATAAAAACAAAGACAAAACAAATAGAGAAATTGCAGCTAAAAGGAATAATAGCCAAAATTTAAGGACTCACTGAAAATGGGATTAACCACACAATCAAAGAGCAAAGGGAAGAGTCAGTGGACTGGAAGATTAAAAACCACAGGAATCAATGGGTCTGAACAGATAAAACCAGGACAAAGCTGGTGGAATTTGGGAAGCCTGTCATTAGATCGTATCAGAAGATCTAAAGTCCTGACCTTCCAAGTCCCAGAATAAGCCAAGAAGGGCAGAAGTACCAAAGAGATGTTTGAAGAAATGATACATGTTTTCTCAAGTTGAACAAAACATAAACCTACAAAGTCAAGAAGTTGAGCAAACCCTGAAGACATCAATGCCAGGACACATCACAGTCCAACTTCAGAAAACCCAAGGTAAAGACAAACTCTGGAAGCAGTAAGCAGTGACCTGGAGCCTGAAGGCAGGGCCACATTTTTCAAATGCTGAAAAAAAAAGGCCTGTCAGCCTTGGATCCCACATGAATCAGGGTTGTTTAGCTTGTGGTTTAACCCATCAAGGCCGATCTCTGTTTCTTGGCTAGGAGGTATAGTTCATACAGTGAAAGTAACCAGGGAGGAAAAGGGATGTTCCTTCTGTTGCTATTGTTCATTTTCTCTGTGTGCCTTGCAGATTCTCTGTCACTTCCTGTACAGGTGACTTGTGTTTACGTGTTTGTACTGAAGCATTTAAACTCTCATTTCATTTTGTATGTATTCTTTGGCTGTCTTAGTGGTTACCATGGGGACTATTAGCACCCTAAAGTTATATTGTCTGACTTGAATTTACATCAAATTAACTTCAAGAACTTATAAAACCTCCAGCCCTTTTGTTAAGATTTAAGTATTTTATTTTATGTGTATTAAAGTATGTCTGCATATGTATATGTGCACCACCTGATTGCAGTGCCTTCAGAGGCCAGAAGAGGGAGACAGACAGACAGATAGACAGACAGACAGACAGACAGACACAGAGAGAGGGGGGAGGGAGGGAGGGAGGAAGGAAATGGAGCTATGGATGCTTGTCAGCCATCTGGGTCCTGGGTCTCCTGAGCGAGCAGCATTTGCTCTTAGTGCACCCCCCCACCAGCCATCTCTCCAGCCCCTAACCCTCCACTCCTTCATAGCTCCATTCCAACTCTGTCCACTAAAAAAGTCATAAAATTATATTTTTAATTATTAATTTTTATTTAAGTATTGGGTTTTTCGAGTGAAGAATTCCTGTTTCGTTTCTCTTTAGCTTTATATATTCTTTCCAGTTTTATTCACTTACCATTTTCTTGACTTCTCCACGTCTTCCTGTAGTAGTCTGAGAGTATTTCTGACTGTGATACTGTCTTTATCTAGTAGATCTGCCACCAGATCCTTTCCAGGGAGCAGCCACCGCTTCTCTTCTCTGAAAAGTCTCCCATTGTGGCAGCTCTAGAATTCGCATCCTCTTCCCCAGCACGGCTGGACTTCGTTATAGTCACTGCTTTCTGCTTTATTTTTATTTTTTATGGAGGGCTTTGTTTTAATTGTTGCATTTTTTAATTGCTGTGGGCTGTCTCTGTACCTAAGATCAACCTCGGATGTAAACTCAGGATCCCCTCGGGTCTCTCTGAGCCCACTCAGCGTATGTACACACTGTATCATTTTCTCCACTCACTTTTAAATCCCTTAACCTTTAATGTCTGTGTCATACAGGGGATGAAAAGGTTAAAAAGGAGAAAGAACATGCCAGTCACCTCAGCTGAAGGGAAAGAGACTGGAACATGGCAAGCCTGTGCCAAGAGCAGTGGCCATGCCATAACACCTCTGGACCCAGGAACAGCTCTGACATAAAGCACATCTCTTGATATGTGGAGGGTAGGTGTTTTAGGTCCACCGTCACTACTGCAGGCCACATTCTAGCTACTCTTGACATGTACGGACAGCTGCCTGACAGCAGGAGCATGAGACACTGCCACTGTGCTCGGAGCCGAGACTGAAAAACAAATTAACTGAAATTTTTCTTCAGCACCTAAGCTTTCCTCTGGAAGCTACAAGCCTTCAGCCTGCCCCAGAGCTCCAACGAATATACAGCCAGCAGATTCCTCCACGGAGGAATTGTCAGCAGTTGTCACAGGGGTAGAGAGACAGAGTGCCGATGCTTCCTGCCAGGTCCCAGTGCTCCTTTCTCTGTGTTCCATCATGGGTGGCTTCGGCTGGGGTGTCTTCAAGCTCCCTAATCTGTTCTTCTGTCTAAACATCTGTTAATGCCCATTCTCCATGGCTTCATCTCACACAGTATTGACTCTGTCTCTCCACTCCTCCATGGGTCTCCCTGACCTCCTGAGCATAGTAGAATAGCTGTAAAGATGGCCTCAGACTCCCATCTATGAATTCCAGCAGCTACTCAGTCCTGGGTTGGTTTCAATTTGTTGATATTCCTCTTAATGATAGCTTGTGTTTATTTCTCTGCTTACATGTATGGTAACTTTTGCTTAGACAAGCTTTCTGGGGTCTACCCCATTGGGCACTGGGTACTCTGGGTTCTCTATCATCTGAAACTATTTTTCTAAGGTTCTGTGAAGGTCCTCATAAACACTGTGATCGGGGCTGGAAGGATGGTTCAGTGGTTAAGACTGTTGCTCTTCTGTAGGACCTGAGTTTAGCTCCCATGGTTTAGTACCTCATCTCACAAGTGCCGGAAGTCCAGCACCGGAGGATCTGATGTGCTCTTCTGGCCTCTGTAGGTACTGCCTTCACTTGCACAGACACAAAGACACACCATTTAAAATTAAAATAGCCAGGCAATGTTATGTACCCCTTTGGTCCCAGCACACAGGAGATCTCTGTGAGTTCAAGGCCAGCATGGTCTTCAGAACTAGTTCCAGAACAGTCAAGGCTACACAAAGAAACCTCATCTCAAAACAACCAATAAGCAAATAAATAAATAAAAATAAGTATTATGGTCTTCTTTTAAATCTTCCTCAAGGCTGCAGCAGTGTTCAGTATAGAACAATCGCCCACACACACTATAGAGATCAAGCATGCTCTTCCCATGACCTGGCTGAACCTCTGAGAAGGTCCAATACAGCTAAGACTTCCTCCCAGCTCTCCTCCATATTCTTAACCCAGGATATTGTTATTATATAAACAATCGCTGAGCCTAAGCACACATTCTTCATTCTTCCTGTGTCCTGCCTTCATCCAGGTTCACCCTCCCTCCTGAACAATGACATTTGATATTTCTCAGTGTGCTTCTTCTTATGACAAATTCTATTCTTATGTGTCTGAAAGCATCTTTATGAAATCTTGAATGATATTTTCTCTGCCTCTGACTTCATTTCTGCTTCAAACTAGCTCTGTACATAAGGGCAGAAGGGTGAAGCTTGGTGAGGACGCAGGATGTTAGCGTGGGCGTGCTACAGAAGCCTGTACACAGGTTTAGTTAGAACGGAAAAAAAAATCACCTTTCAATTCTCAGGCGTACTGCAGTAAGACTCGGGCGATGGTGGAGCTCTGGCGCCTCCTGGTGGCCGGCAGGGTAAGAGCAGCCCACAGCTAGAGGAAGACTTTCTCCTACATCTTGTTCTACACTAAATACAAGGACTGTCAGACAGAAACCATCCCAAGAGGCAAGACAAAACAAGTAGGGAACCAGACACAACAGTAGCAATCCTACAGGCACTTGGATATTGAAATTATCATCTATAAGTCTCAAATAAGCATTCTTTCTTTGTTTATAGAGATAACAAACAAGACAGGATTTGGGCAGAGATCTGAAAGCAATGGGCATGAATCTCAGGCCTGTAAAACACAACATGGGTTTGTCTCTCTCCCAGCCCGCCTCTGTGAATATCTTTTATACATCAGGCTGCTTGCTCAGTGCTGAGGCTGAGACTAATTCCTCACCATCCTGAAGGCTGAAAACTCCCAAATCGCTGGGATACTTGTTTTCTGGATGTGGCCAGCTTCTTCTTGCTCTCTTTCATGACACAGGGAGAGGGACTTGAGTCTCTGCCTCTTCCTAGAAGGAACTAATCATAGGCTGTGGCTCCATCGCTCAGTTTCATCCAAACCTAACTACCTTCCACCATAGGTTCAGGCTTTGATGTGTGGATTGGAGGAGACACAGGCATTTGGTCCTAAGCAGCCTCCTATTTTGTTTCAGCTGTGACAGCTGCCCCAGTTACACGTGACTGTCACCTGAACACTCCAGTGTAATTCACTTTATGTCACTTCAGGCCTGCGCTGGACCCAACTGATCTCCTACCCCAGGTTAACCCATTACCAAGGAGTAACACAGGCCCAGGATTTGTACCATCCTCTTGATACACAGAGGAGCTGATACCCATGGGTGAACCTTTAACCTGACTTTGGCACTGGCTGGTACAGAAACGATTCCCTGCTCCTCCTGAAGGGACAATCCAAGTCCACAGCTCTGTGAAGATGCTTCTGGGAGAACCACGCTTCTCGGTAGCCCTATTGAGCCCTGTGTCCCTGAACTTGGTCCTCACTCCTTAGCCTGTGAAGTTTACTCCACGCTCTAACAGGCCCTCTAGCTAGGCGTGGTGGCTCACTCCAATAATCCTAGCTCTTGGGGAAAAATCAGGAGGATGAAGCCAGCCTGGTCTACAGAGTGAGATCCAAGACAGTCAGGCTATAGAGGGAGGTGGGCCAGTCTCAGAAAGGGGGATCTCTAGCCTCTCATACTAGCTTTCTGGGTGAAGTTATTCTTTCTAAATGCAGTAGCAAAGAAAAGAACCACAAGTCAGAGGCTAACGGGAGGAATTTACTCTCTCACAGCTCTGGAGTCAAAGGCTAACCTGGAAACAGCAGCCAAGCTAGGCCTCAGCATGGCCATATGGCAGCATGCTCCACACCATCAGCTTGGAGCAGTTCTGCAGGCGGCGGGCTTCTCACCTCAGTGTAGCCCTGTCAGCTTACCTCTGTCTAGGTGTCCAAATTTTCCCACTTAATAAAGAAGAACTCTGGTCGCATAAGATTGAGTACACCTCCATGGCCTAGGGCTCACTGGTTGACTTCAATAAAGACCTCATGGTCAAATAGTCCTATTCTTCCATACTGGGGGGGGAGGGGGGGCGGGCTTCAACTTATGTTTTGGAAAACACAATTTAATGTGTATCACTAGAGAACTCTAAAAAGACAAAAGCCAGGAAGGGGGTGGGGAACAAGCCCATCACTCATGAAAAAGCTGATCACGGCAACACAAACCTGAACCCCAGCACTGTAAACATGGACACGGGGATCCCTGGGGCTCACTGGCCAGCCGGTCAAAACAGCAAGTTCCAGATTCACTGAGAGACTCTGAGAGCTAGGGAAAACACCGAGGTTTACTCTGACTTAACATGCATGTGCACAGAGAGACAGAGACAGAGAGACAGACAGAGAGACAGAGACAGACAGACAGAGACAGAGAGACAGAGACAGAGAAACAGACAGACAGAGAGACAGAGACAGACAGAAAGAGAGAGACAGAGAGAGCATAAAAGAAATGTGTGTCTAACTGCCAAGAAAAAGAAATCTAGAGAGAGATTAAACTATTTTTAAAACATAATAAAAGACATAATACCTTCTAGACAGCATCACTGAGCCTCAGAGCACCCACCATAGGGAAAAGGCACCCAACATACTTCTCAGCCCTCCAAAATTCCAGATCCATGTTTCCTCACTGTCTTTTTAAGTTTCCCAGTACCCTGAAGTAGATTTCTATTCTCCAGCTTTCCTTGTCTCTAAAGAGAAAATTGTCCTGAATCCCTCAGGTTTGGGAATTACAGAAGTAAAACTTAAAATTACTTTTAACATTTAAAGTGCCCTGAAGGGGTGCTGGAGAGATGGCTCAGCGGTTAAGAGCACCGTCTGCTCTTCCAGAGGACCCGGGTTCGATTCCCAGCACCCACATGGCAGCTAACAACTGTCTGTAGTTCCAGTTCCAGGCAAACACCAAGGCAAATAAATAAATAAAAAGTGTTTAAAAATAAATAAATAAAGTGCCCTGAAGGATGGCAAGGCCCTATAAAAGGGCCCTGAACCCAGGTTAATTGCAAACTAGCCCTTGCTCGCAGTCAAGTAAGAATAATATTTCTTTTGCTTTGCTCCTATATGAGGGGATGTAAATATACCATGTGCAGGCAGTAGAGGGCATCAGATTCCTGAAACCAGAGTTACAGATGGCTGTGAGCCACCATGTAGATGTTGGGGAGGGATCAAACCTGGGTCCTCTCCAAGAGCAAGAAGTGCTCTTAACCACTGAGCCATCCCTGTAGCCCTACAGATAATGTTTCTTAGTCAAAATATCCCTTCAAAGTATCTCAGACCAAGAGAACCTTGGAAGTTCCCTCCACTGAACTATGATGACAATATATCCCTAACAGCACAACTTTCTCAAGTCATCACAGAACAGGATGAGCTGCTTCCAATTCTTTAATTGGGGGAGGGGGAGCAAAATAGTTATTCAAATATATACCTAAAATCTACATTATTGGGGCTGGGGAGATGGCTCAGCTGTTAAGAGTGCTGATTGCTCTTCCAGAGGACCGGGGTTCAAGACCCACATGATGACTCACAACCACCCACAGCTCCAGTTTCAGGATATCTGACGCCCTCTTCTGGCCTCTGTGGGCACTACACTTACATGGTGGACAGACAGACCGGCAAGCAAAACTGATAGAATTTTTTCTTTTTTTTTAATTCCACACTATCATCAAATAGTTTTCATGTCAAAAAACAAGGATGTGTCTGCATTAAGGCTGTGATGGAGATAGGTTAAAATGGCAAGCTAGAGAACTTACAAATGAAATGCTGAGAGTAGAAACTTTCTAAATTTAACAAATGATTTACTAAGCCCTGGAGACTGTTCCCATGATTCTTAGGGAGGGGGATGTCTCAGCATGGCTGCCAACCACACTGCTCCCAAGGTGAGATTGAGCAATAAGAAGCAAAATGGTGCCTCAGACACACCGCAGAATTATTCAACACAGAGCACCCACACTAGAAATGGACATGAAAAGAGCTGAAGGCTGAGCAACATGCAGCCATGGGACACAGGCTGGCCCATGTGTGCTCCAGAGCTATGGGTCTACTCTGATATCAAGGAAAGGGCACTAAGCTTGGAATTCATCCAGCAGTGATAGCGAGCCCGCCTGTGGGTCTGAGAGGCTTCCATTGGTCACCCATGAGGCTGGGGTGACGGAGAAAAATACAGCAAATGGTGGCAGGAAGGAGAGAGAATGAAAAGGAAGAGAAAGGAGAGGAGGGAGGAGGAGAAAAGAGAAAGAAGAAGTTGGGGAGGATCTCCCCAGCCCGGGATCAGTCCTAAGGAAGGCAACCGCCTCAGACAACAGATGCAGAGGCCCCGGGTCCCTCCCGTGTTACCAGTGGACTTACCTCCTCACTAGTCAATGAAAGTGAAGACTCTAACCTGCCCCGGAGCTGAGCATCGTCTGTGGGCAATGTTGTTTCATATCTCCTATTTAAGCAGTGAACTTCGCCTGGTGAATGTGTCTTTGTGTTCAGCTGCCCTTGGCAGAACTGAATGCCACTCTCGTCTTGTGCCTGTGTAGTTCTGTGCTTTGTTCAAAGTGAAGTGTTTCCAGAAAAGTGCATCTTGCATGTGGTTTTGACAGTCTCAATTTTGACTGCTTTTGCTGTTAAAAAAAAATTATTCTAAAGGTTTTTCTATCTGATCCAAGATATTTTGAAGACTCTGTAAAATGTTACTGGACTGGCTAGTCTTTGGCAACTTGACACAAATTACAGGTATCTAAAATTGAGAAAAGGCCTCTATAAGATCCTGCTGCAAGGCATTTTCTTAATTAGTGATTGCCGGGGGAGGGCCCAGCCCATTTTGGGTGGAGCCATCCCTGGGCTGGCTGTCCTGGGTTCTATAAGAAAGCAGGCTGAGCAAGCCACTAAAGCAGCATCCCTCCATGGCCTCTGCATCAGGTTCCTGCTCTGTTTGAGTTCCTGTCCTGACCTCTTTGATGATAAACAGCAATGCTGAAGTGTAAGCCCAATAAACCCTTTCCTCCCCAGCTTGTTTTTGGTTCTGGTGTTTCATGGAAGCAGTAGTGATCCTCAGATAAACATCCAAAAGGCCAAAAAGCAGTAAGAAATAGTCCGAGTTTTACTTTTCCTTCTATCCTGTCCATGCTTAATGGAACTTTTCAGATTAAGTTGTCAGCAACAAATGTGATGACACCCAGTTCTCTTCCAGTCTGTGAAACATGCTATATTCAATCTACCTGCAACTGAAGCCCAAACTGGGCTGTCATTCTCCATTGTACACTGTGGTAAAGACCTATCAATGCAGCAAATGCCTACGGAAATGTGGATCTTTATCAGTCTGTAATGCATCAATGTCTACAGGTGGAAGAAGACAGACACCAGAAAACTCCAGTGAGCACCAGGGGTAACAGGTGACGCAGCTGTCCAAACACCATCTTGCAGAGGGCACTAGCAGAGAAAGGGCCAAAGCAGCCACCATGCTGATTTGGTGCAAGATCGTGGTTTTTCTGGTTTTTGTTTTCTTTCTTTTTTTGAAACCGAGTTTCTCTGTGTAGCCCTGGCTGTCCTGGAACTCAGTC
Organism: Sigmodon hispidus; assembly: GCA_004025045.1. Taxonomy (NCBI): domain Eukaryota; kingdom Metazoa; phylum Chordata; class Mammalia; order Rodentia; family Cricetidae; genus Sigmodon; species Sigmodon hispidus. Next base: position 182,934 of record PVIH01001274.1, on the reverse strand, counting down.
TGTAGACTAGGCTGGCCTCAAATTCACAGAGATACACTTGCCTCTGTCACCCGTGTGCTGGGGTTAAAGGTGTGTGCCACCACTCCCAGCACACACCTAAAAAGAATTTCTTTCTTTTTAATTGAAGTAATTTTTTTATTCATTTTACATACCAACCACAGATCCCACCTCATCCCTCCTCCCGATCCCCCCAGCCTTCCCCCTCACCCTCGTTACCCTCCTCCAAAACGTAAAGGCCTCCCATGGGGAGTCAGCAAAGCCTGGTACATTCAGTTGATGCAGATCCAAGCCCCTTTCCCCGAATCAAGGCCAAGCAAGGCGTCCCACCATAGGTAATGGGCTCCAAAAAGCCAGCTCATGCACCAGGACAGATCCTGATCCCACTGCCAGGGGCCCCTTAAACAGACCAAGCAACTACACACCTGTTTCCCACATGCAGAGGGTCTAGTTCAGTCCCACGCAGGCTCCATAGCTGTCTGTCTAAAGTGCCTGAGTTCCCACTAGCAGCTTGGTTTGGTGGTCTCTGCAGATTTCCCCATCATGATCATGATCCCCTTGCCCATATAATCCCTCTCCCCGCTCTGACTGGATTCCCAGAGCTCAGCCTGGTGCTGGTCTGTGGATCTCTGCATCTGCTTCCATCAGTTAAAGGATGAAGGCTCTATGATGACAACGGAATATTCACCATCTGAATAGGGATAGGCCGGCTCAGGAATTCTCTCCGCTATTGCCAGGAGTCTAGGCTGGGGTCATCCTTGCGGATTCCTGGGAACTCCCCGAGCACCAGGTTTCTCCCTAACCCCATGACGTCTCCCTCTTTCAAGATGTCTCTTTCATTGCTCTCCCACTCCATCCTGTTCCAGCTCGACCATCTCGGTCCCTTATGTTCTCATCCCCCCTCCCCTCCCCTCTGTTGCCCCGCCCTCACCTCCAGTTTACTCAGAAGGCCTTATCTATTTCCCCTTCCCAGAGTGGCCCACAGGTCCCTCTTAGGCTCCTCCTTGTTAGCTGGCTTCCCTGGAGCTGTGGGTTGTACTTTGATTATCCTCACTCAGCATGATTTTTAAAAAGTCCCCCAGATCATGAGAAACTCCTGTCCTCTTATCCCATAGACCAGGACTTGCCCCCTTCCCATATTTCATACTCTGCTGGCTTGGGATGTAAAGTCTTATAGAATAGTCTGGATCTTATGTGGGCTCAGTCATGTAGCTAACTGCCTGTAACTTTCCAACTCTCAGAGTTCTAAGATAGGCATGGGTGAGGGGGGGCTGAGCACTCCATTCTCTGCTGGACTCTTAGTACATCTCAGACTGAAAATGGACCATACTGTTTATTTATACAGCACACACACACACACACACACACACACACACACACACACACACACACACACGTACATAGTGTGTACTAACAGCAGATGCCCAAGGACAGGAAATCAGATCTCCAGAAAGATTATTCCAAACTAAATCCATACAAGAATCGACAGAAGAGGATCCAACCACACAGAGCAGTGGTAGGTAGGCATAGGCCACAGGCCTGGCCCCACGGAGGCCACAGGGAGTGCTGTGTTATCCAGCAGCTTCCCTGACCCTAGAAGCTAAGAATATCGAACAATTCACAAATACATGGAAATTAAACAGCCAATGGCAAATACACAACTGACAGATCAAATAAGAAATTAAAAAGGATTTTTTTAAATATCTCAAGAAAAAAACTAGAACTCAATAGCACAAAAACACAAAATATTGCTGCTCACAGGGTAGAAAAAGAACTGACTGTGCCCTTACAGAGAAGGAAATAGTGAGGAAAAGAACGGAAATTGGTAGAGACCAGAAACAATAGGGGAAAAAATAATGAAACTAAGAATTTGAGTTTGGAGGCAAAGGTTGAGACAGGGTACACTTGGGTTTCCCTCGGCCTCTACCTCCTGAGTAACTGGCAAACCTTCAGCTAGACAGGAAGCAGAAAAAGATACAAATAAACGTATTTGTATCTTTGTAGATGTGAAAGAGGAAAAGATACAACTAACATCACAGAAATAGAATCAAGGACTGAACAATTACACCCTAGCAAAGGGTGATTCCCGGGCATAGGCAGACTAGAGGCTAAGACCAACCCAGAAAGGGATGCAACACTAAGCAAAGCAGCTAAGTAGAAAGACTGAAAAAGGATCCTCCCAATGGTGGCCTTGTGGTGTCTGGGTCCCTTAAAACAAACCATACAGACATCCCTTCTGGCAGGAAGGCACAGTCCAAGCCAGATGGGAAACAGATTACCCCATAGAGAGAACATATCGTTAAATCTAAATAGATATTGACTGTGCCGAGCAAAACTAGGTGTATGCTGAGTTGAAAATGCATGGGGCAGGCAAGATGGCCCAGCAGGTAATAAATAGCTGTCACTAAGTCCTGACAACCTGACCTCCATCCCCAGGAGACACATGGTAGAAAGAAAGAACAGCTTTCCACAAGTCATCCTCTGACCTCCACATGTGTGACTTGATATCTCCTACAGAGAGGGGGAGGGAGGGAGGGGAGGGAGGGGGAGAGAGAGATAAATGCAATAATAGAAATAAAGTATCTGTAAAAAGGGAATAGATTTTTAACAATAAAAGAATTTAAAAACAGTCCCACAGTTCAGAGTAACTTGTAAAATGAAAGAGGCAAAAATCTGTATTACACCTTAATGAGTAAAAAGATGCCTGCTGGGATCTCGGGCAACCTTTAAAAGCACTAAAAGAACATGTAACTTACAAGGAAGTGGGGCAGCATGGGAGAGTTCTAGAACCTGAAAGGACTTACGATAATCTACTGGATGGTACTACATGGATACAAATGCGAGCATCAGTGACTACAAGAACAGCATAAGGTCATGAGGATGAAACCCCGCCCCCGAAGAAACAGTACCCAGAAAAGACATAGCTGTAAGCTGAATGAATGACCAACAAGTTAAGATGTCTAGGGCCCCGGGAGAGGGTTCAGTTCTCACCCCACAATGTGAACCTCTGAGTTGAACTCCCCAGAACCCACGTTTTATTTCTGTGGTTGAGATAAAATATTGCCCTGATTTTAGCTCATAACTCTCAGTTACAGTCCATCACTTCAGGGAAGTGACCATGGCAGGCACTGGAAACAGCTGCTCATGTCACATCCACGGTGAGGATTGGAGAGGAATGAGTATGAGCATGTGAATGCTTTGCTGGGCTGGCCTACTCTACATACAGCAGGGCCCAACACCAGAGCACAGCATCACCCTCAGGATGGATCTTCCCACATCAATTAAGGTGATTAAGACAATCCCCACAGGCCCACCTGATCTAGGCAATCCCTCCTTGAGACTCTCTTCCTGGGTGATTCTAGGCTGGGTCAGGTTGACAGAACCAGCATGCCCGTAGCCCTGGATACAATAACTTACATCTGTGACGTCAGTGTTCTTGTAGAAAGATACAGAGTAGAGACAGGAGACTCCTGGAAGGTCTGAGGTCAGCTAGCCTGGTGTCCACATCAGAAAGAGAGAGGCTGACTCAAATGGTGGAAGGCAAAGACTGACATGTGGGGTTATTCTCTGACCCTCACATAGGCACCATGGCACACACAGGTGAATACAACATTTTTAAAATGTAAAAAGGCCGAAAGAGAGAAATGCTGGGTAAGCGTAAGATGAAAAGACAGTAGCTACCACCAAATGAGGTCCAAATAATAATCCAGAGAAAAATGCACATAAAGGGACTCAACCCCCAGGGGCTTGCCAAAGTCCAAATGGAGATGCACTTAATAACACAGCTTGGAGACGTGCTAACCAAAGCTGGAAGAAGTCTTTTTAGAAATAGGCAGGTGCACTGCCAGAGCATGATGCCATAAAGCTTCTGTAGCTAACAAAACAAGCAGACAGAAAATCAGTGACAGAATAAAAGCTCAAGACCAGAGGCTGATACACCCGACCTAAGTGACAGTCAGAGAAGAGTGTGTGTGTCCCGTCCATCTATCCGTTCCATCCGTCATCATTGTTACAGAGCAATGAACAAGGCAGCTAGACACAGCCATGTGGACAAACATCAGTTCAAAAGATGAAGAGAAAAAGCCGAGTACCTAAAGCAAGACTTATTTTTTTTTTAAATTTGTACTGCATTAATTGATTGACTAACTGAGGTATGCATGGACCACAGCATGAATGTGGAAGTCAGGGAACTATCTGTAAAGGTCATTTCTCTCCTTCTATGGGCTCCAGAAATGTAACTCAGGTTGACGGGCCTGGAAGCAAGGACCTGTATTTGCTGAGGCATCTCGCCAGTCCCAAAGATTGTACTTACACAAAATTAACCTATAGTGTCAGACATCAATAGTGACCTTTTTCTTTGGAAGGTGTCTTTTAGTCACTGTTCTATTTCTATTTCTGTAAAGAGATGCCAGGACCAGGACAATTCTTCTAAAAAAAAAAAAGGGGGGGAGAAGGATATTTAATTGGGGCTTATGTACAGCTTCAGAGCATTAGTCCATGATCATCATGGCAGGGAACAGACCGACATGCACTGGAAAAGTAGCTGAGGGCTTTACATCTTGATCTAGATGCAGCAGGAGGGGTGGGGGGCTGTGACATACTCCTCCAAAAAGGCAATGCCCCTGAACTTTTCCAATTCTTCTCAAACAGTGCCACTCCCTGATGACTAAGTGTTCAAGTACAGACAGTTATGTAGGCCATTTTCACAGACCATCACAGGGCTTTGCTTAGCAGAAGTTCTGAGGTTGGTGGTAATTTATCTTTTTAATTTGCATTCTGGCTAAATGTGGCCAAGGCTCTGAGGGGTTCACAGTTTTCATTTTGTAGTGTGTGTGTGTGTGTATGTGTGTGTGTGTGTGTGTGTGGTGTGTGTGTGTGTGCACTAGGGGTCGGAACTCACGTGGTTATGCTTGCACAAGTGTGTTACTAACTAAGCCGTCTCCCCGAGACCTTCCTTCTGAGTTGTTTTTAAATAATTGTTTCAACTGTGGGCCCAGGGCTGGAGAGATGGCTCAGCAGTTAAGAACACTGACTGTTCTTCTGGAGGACCTGAGTTCGATTCCCAGAATCCACATGGCAGCTCACAACTGTCTATAATTCCAAGATCTGACACCCTTACACAGTTATACATGCAGGCAAAACACCAATTCACATAAAATAAAAAATAAATATCAACTGTGGGCCCGAGGTTAGGATTTGCATCTGCATCAGACCTGACATGCTTTTGTATATTTAAAAGAGAACTGTTTCTACAAGTGCTCAGTATGAGACCCCCAACAGAGAATAAAGGAGCTGTCCTCCTGACTCCAAGATATCCCACCATCACAACACATTATTAAAGAATTCTTAAAATTAGCATAAAGATGGGCAGTGGTTAAGAGCACTGGGTACTCTTCCAGAGGACCCAGGTTTAGTTCCCAGCAAGTACACAGTGGCTCACAACCATCTATAACTCCAGTCCCAGGGGATCTGATGCCCTATTCTGGCCTCAAGGACACTGCATGCACATGGTGCACATATAAACATGCAGGTCAAAGATTCATACAGATAAAATTAAAATAATAATAAATTTAACCTAAAGTTGTGATAAAAACACTACTTATCAAAATATGCAAATGCTAAAAGATTGCTATTTTGAGTTTATACACAGAAGAAAGCACATATTGGCATAAGAAAGACTGTCAGTTGATGAACTTAGTGTCTAGTTCCCAAAAATAAACCTACAGAAGAAGGAGAAATAATTAATATGACAGAGTTATGAATGAGCTCACACCTGTGATTTTGGCATTTAAGAAGCTGAAGCAGGAGGAACCACCACAATTTCAAGGCCAGCCTGGGCCATATTGAGTAAATTATGTGTATATGTGTGCCTGTGTGAGTATTGCGTATGAGTGCCAAGATTCAAAATTCAAATTTATTCATTTCTTCTATTATGTTTTCTATTAAATTTCTGCTTATATTTTATACTTTCTTTTTTTCTTATTCTGAGACAGTTTCACATCAGATGAAATCAATAATTAAAAACAGGAAACAAAGTTGGCTCTTAAAATAGATTTAGAAAGATAACTCTCTGATGAAAAAAAGAATGAAAGAATGTACAAATAAAATGTTTGAAATGTAAAAAGAAAGACAAATGAGATAAAAGTTAAACTACAATATACCAAACTTGGTGGGATACTATCAAATTCAGTGGTCATGGGGGAGCTGGTAGGCTCAGGAGATGGTTCATTGGGTAATGTGGTTGTTACTCAAGTGTGAGGACCTGAGTTCAAATCCCTAGAACACATGTAAATCTAGGCAGTGCATCACACATCTATAATGCAGTGCTCTTACAGCACATAGCAGGCAAATACAGACATATAACTCAGGAGCTTGAACATCTTCTAGCCTGATCTATGAAACATAATGGACAAGAGGCCCTGTTCAAACAGGCTGGAAGACCAACAGTTGAGACTGTCCTCTGACCTACACACTCACACACACTCACGTACACAGTATAGCACACATGTGTGTATACTCACATACTTAACTCATGCGCACATGCAGACATATCAAATATAGCATTCGCACACAAAAGGAAATTGATAGCATCATAGCCTCTTATTAGCGAGGATGAAGGCCTCATCGCAGTCATCTAAGCCTCCATCTTGAGAAACTAGGAAGAGAAAGAAAGAGGAAAAGCAATCAGGAAAGAAATAACAGCTACGATCCCAGAAATCAATTAAGTAAAAAACAGAAAAATCAATGAACCTCAAAGCTAGCTCTCTAAAATGACCAATAAAACTGGCACACTGTTAGTCAAACTAACAAGAATACAAAGACACAATTATAAAAATCAAAGAAGTAAAAAATGTGAGTTACTAACAGCAGAAACTGAAGAAGAGGCATTAATAAAGACCTCATAGATAATGACAATATCAATAATGGATTAAACACACAAATCCAGACAGATTCAACAACGGGAATAAAGCAGCCCATTCTGGAAATCACAAGATCTACAAACTCACTCAAGAAAAAAAAAGGATAACATGACAGTCTTTTATCTATGGGAGAAAGAAAAATGAATCGGTACTCCAAATTGTTCTAACAACAAAATCAGGGCCAAACCTCTTCACTGGCAGCTTTTATCATTCATCTATGGAAGAAATAACAGTGTTCTATCTAGTCTCCCCTACATTTCCAAATCCATTTCATGAAGTAAGTCTGATACAAAAGAGAGAAGAATGGGAAAGAGGGAGGGAGGGAAGAGAGAGGAAGGAAATCAAGTCAGTGCAAGAAAGAAAAACTGAAGCAATAGCCCTTGTAAATATAAATACAAAAATCCGCAAAACTGTCAGACAGATTCCAGAGATATATTAAAGGCAACAAGATCCCGCAACCAAGTAGATTTTAGTCCAAAAATAAAATAATGGTTCATTATTTTAAATCAAAGCAATCCAACACATTAACAAATGGAAGAAGAAAACTGTGCGATTTTTCAGTAGATGCAGAAACAACATAAATCTGTGAATGTTAAAACTCATAATTTAGGCTGGGCATGGTGGTACACATCTTTACTTTCAACACTCAGGAAGCAGAGGCAGGAGGATCTCTGTGAGTTGAAGCCAGCCTTGCTGTGGGATAATGCTCTTGTACACTGTAAAGATTTGTCACTTGAATTGATTTAACAAGACACTGATTGGCCAGTAGCCAGGCAGGAAATATAGACAGGACAACCAGACTAAGAAATTTCTGGGAAGAGGAAAGACAGAGTCAAAGAGACACTAGCCAGCCACTGAGCAAGCAGGATGTGTAAAAATGAGGTAATGAACCATTAGCCACATGGCAAAGCATAAATAAAAATATGGGTAAAATGTAAGAGTTAGCTAGTAACAAGCCTGAGCTAATGGCTGAGCATTTATAATTTATATTAAACCTCTGAATAATTATTTGATAGCAGCTGTGAGGCAGGACACAAAAACTTCCACCTACATAGCCTGGACTACATGGCAAATTTTGAACATAGTGAAACTCTGTCTCAGAATAAGAATAAGAAAAAAAAAAGAAAGTATAAAATATGAGCAGAAATTTAATAAAAAACATAATAGAAGAAATGAATATATTTGAATTTTGAATCTTGGCACTCATGTGCACATACTCACACACAGGCACACATATACACATAATTAAAAATAAAATAAACTTTTTAAGTTGCCCTAAGAATTAGCTCAGCATTTAAGAGTGCTTCCTGACCAACCTTAGTTTCAGATTCCAGGACCTGTGATGGTGGCTCCCAACCGCTTGCAACTCTAGCTCCTGGCTATCTGGTGACCCCTTCTGGCCTCTGTGGGTACTGGCACTCACATGCACATACACACAAACACATAATTAAAAACAAAGTAAATAAAATGCTAAACCCTAGCAGGAGTAATAAGAAATAAAAGAGACAAAAGCTAAAATGCTGATATCAATAATTTTAAAGGGGACAGCATCTTTTTTTTTTTTACTTTATTATTTATTTATTTATTTGTTTGTTTGTTTGCCTTGGTGTTTGCCTGGAACTGGAACTACAGACAGTTGTTAGCTGCCATGTGGGTGCTGGGAATCGAACCTGGGTCCTCTGGAAGAGCAGACGGTGCTCTTAACCACTGAGCCATCTCTCCAGCCCCGGGGACAGACATCTTTATAATGTCAAGAAAATTCACAATGTCAAAAAGAACGGATGCTTTAAGCACAGTATACTAAAAATATGACAATTCAATTAAATGTACAAATTCTTCAGATAGTACAGCATACCATACTGACAGGTAAAGTTGAATTATGATGGGTTCAATAATGAAATTGAGTCCCTCCCACTTTTTGGTTTTTCTGAGACAGGATTTCTCTATGTAGCCCAGGCTGTCCTGGAACTCACTGTGTAGATCAGGTTAGCTTTGAACTCACAGAGATCTGCCTACTTCTGCCTCCCAAGTGCTGGGGTTAAAGGTTTATGCCACCACTGCCTGGCTTCTTTTCTTTCTTTTTTAATATTTACTTTTACTTTTTAAAAATCTCTATATGTCCACCATATATGTGCAATGCCACAGAGGCCAGAGGAGGGTCAGACCCCTAGAGCCTGACTTACCTGTGGCTGTGAGCCCAGGGTGCGGGTGCCAGAAACCCAAGTTGGGTCCTCTGCAGGAGCAGCCGGTGCTTTTATCCATGGAGTCCCTCTCCACCCTCCTGAGTTCCTAGTTACGGAATAAAATCCCACAACTGACCGCCTTCACCTGATCATTCTTCCACAGTCAGGGTGGGAAGGGGCTGACACCAATATTTCCTAACTTATTCTGAAAGTAGATACTTTCCGACTCCTAATTTGATACCAGCATACCCTAACGAAAGATCACAAATGGATCAATCAATCATTTTCCAGTAATGGAAACTTTTTTGAGACAGTGCTCCTCTGTGTAACAGCCCTGGTTGTCCTAGAACTTGGTTGTTTGAACTCATAGAGGTCCACCTGCCTCTGCCTCCCAAATGCCAGGATTAAAGACGTGCTCCACCACTGCCCGATAAAACAAAGCTTTAACTAAAACATCCAGCCATAAATGCCAAGGTACAAATCCATGCCAGCCAGCCAGAATTCCTCTAAGAATGCAAAAGGCATTTAATTTTGTGTAAAACATCGTAACCATTTGTAGTGATTAATTTTATATATAAACATTAGGGAGCCACAAGTGCCCTGTCATTGGGCTAAACATCCATCTGTGTCTCTGAGGCTACTTCTACAGAAGATAACAACTGAAGCCGTGGGCCCAGCCCTCCATGGGTCATCAGTTAAAGGACAAACCCAACTGAATCTGGCAAATGAGACAGTAAGGATACTTGAGGCAAACAATGAGTTAAAAGTAATCATAAACTGACTAGTCTTAACAACAATGATGGTCCTGCCCCTCCCATCCCCAGCCCACCATATATAGAGAGCCACAAGTTAGGAAAAATAGTCCAGTCTATTTTCTTCCTCCGCCCCCTCTCCCTCTCTGGCTACCTTTTTGTTGCTAAAATTTCTTCCCCGGGGGTAGACATAAGCAAAGTCTCAAAGTCTACCCCTCCTCCTATGGTCCCAGATAAACTAAGGCACATCCCGCCGAAGTTCACAGTGGGAACCAATGCACTTACTGGGTTTATTTACAAGGGTGGGGTGTGGGCAACCCTCTCCTAATAGGCCATACCTAAAAAACCTACCCAGGAGAGGTTACGAGGCTTCTTTCCTGTAGTCACAGAAATACACACCTTGCTCTAGCCCCTCCCCAAGACCTCGTGCAGAGTTGCCATAGGGTGGGGACCAGCTGAATACTCAGAGCAGAATCTCTCCGCCCCGCTAGGGGAGCCGCGTAAACTGTCAGCCAGCCCAGCTGGGGTGATCTTCTTCAAGAACAGCTTGAAGCTGAATGCTCCTAGGTGGTATTTGCTTAAACACTTATTTCTGGCAAGTACTATGTGCCCAGCCACACATACCTGCGTGAAGGGGTGGGGTGGGGGAAGTAGGGTGGGGGAAATAAGTTAGAGAGGATTGGGGAGGGGGAAGGGCAGGGGCGAGGGCGGCTACAAGAATTGCAGAAATAGCAACATCTGGGTTTTGTAAATCCAACATGAGGGTCGGGGGAGACAGCTCAGTGGGTGAAGTGTTTGTTGTGGGAATGTGAGGAACCAATTACAGAGGCCCAGGACCCCAGTGTTGCTGCCGGGGCAGGCAACAATGGTTGAGCAGAGACGGGGATCCCAGGACCTTGCTAGCCAGTCATTGTAGCCAAAATGGCCAGTTAAAAGTCAAATGAGAAACTGTCTCAAAAGGTAAGGTGGAGAAAGATAAAGACATCCACTGTGGAACTCTAGCTTCCATATGCTCATGAACCAGAGAAAACACACACACACACACACACACACACACAGAGAGAGAGAGAGAGAGACAAGACGTCTGGGTCTTCCTCAAAGCCTCATTCATCAGTCTAAGGGGCACCAGGGACAGGAGACTTGGCAGGGTGGGAGTAGAGGGGCCTGTGCTGACACATCCTGCCTATCTTTCCTGCAAAGGCTGCCTGCAGAAAGGACAGGACGCTGATATGGGGCAGGGGAGGAGGACCACCGGAGTGTAACTGGGAAGCCATCTGTGGGAGGAAAAAAAGAAAAATTACCCAGTTAGGCACTCTGAGATGCAATGACAGACTATGAACACCAGATGGCGCTCGATGATCAGAATTGCCTTTAGTAGCTCAGAACACCCATTATTACTGACTTCATGCAAGCCTCTGGTAGCGTGAACTCCGTCCTCACAACCACTCCTGGAGTGTTCGATGTTGCTATTTTACATAGATAAGACTGAAGTGACACCTAGCAGAGGCATCATTCCCTGTTCCTGTCTCCATTTAGTCCTGCGACTTGCTGTTTGACCTAAGAGCATTCTGTATGTAAATTCACATTCTAGTAAATTCTATCCCTATCTAAGATGCCAGAGGTTAACTTGAAATGCTGGAGAAGGGTATGCTGCAACAGAATAAAATCTTTATGTCATGGGGAACACACTAAAAACCACAGCTTTTCTATCACCATCACCCCCAGTGTGTACATGCTCCTCACCAGGGATGGTCACCCTGGGCCACCCCAAGCCATTGTGTAAGCCATTTCAGAGGAGAGCTTTCTAAGATGCTCCATCCACCTGTGAGATGCTGCAGGTCCTGGGGTGAGTCCAAAGAGGAGCCCAGCAAATGCACAGGCTTTTGTCCACATGACTCGAGTCCTGGGTCAGATTTGTAGCTTCTATAGGACCGTAGGCTGGGATGGGGCTGCATGACACCAGAAGAACCTTTGACCTAGCTGCCTAAATCCCAGATTAACGTAGTCCTGCACACGGATATCTCTGGGGGACGCTATCAAGAATCCAGGGCCACATCCATATGTTAGCCTTGCTGAATACAGCATCCCATTCCTGGTGGTTCTGGCAGATTCTTGGGGGACAAATGGAGGAAAGGAGAAAGAAGGGGGGGCTCAATTAGAAGACAGCAGGGCACAGCCAGAGCTATCTGGGGACTTGCGAGGAGGTTCCAAAAAGCTGGCAGGACAAGAGGGGGGCTTGCTGAGTCGGGTGTGTGTGTGTGGTGTGTCTGTAGTGTCTCTCTCTCTCTCTCTGTGTCTGTGTCTGTATCTCTGTGTGTGATGTGTCTGTCTCTCTCTCTCTCTCTCTCTCTCTCTCTCTCTCTCTCTCTCTCTGTGGTGTGTCTGTGTGTCTGTATGTCTGTGCATGGTGTGTCTGTGTATCTATCTGTCTCTCTCTCTGTCTGTGTGTGTGGTATGTCTGTGTGTCTGTGTGTGTCTGTGTGTGTGTGTGTGTGTGTCTGTGTCTGTGTCTGTGTCTATGTCTGTCTCTCTGTGTGTGTGGAGACCATGTGAGCTTTGGGAAAGCATTGGGGTTTACTCTGTAGCTGTGGAGGCCTGTGTGGCTGGAGAGCTCAGAGCCGTCAATTCAGCAATGCTGCAGAGACAGTGGAGGAAGCTCAGAAGGGGCGGGAACCAGGAAACCCTTTCTAATAAAACCCCAGGTAGTTTTAAACTCCAGACAGGCCTCAGAGAAGCCTATGGTAAAGAGCTGCAACTGCAGGCTAGAGCCCACTTGTTTCCACAGCTCTACCAGAAACACGGAGGTGTGTTTCCTGAGGCCTCCCTGACATGCCCACCCAGAATTGACAAGGGTGCTAAGGATCTGAACTCCAGGCTGATATCATGCTTGCATGTCAGGATCCCAACCCTTGTAGCCTTGCTGGGAAGCCAATATCAATCCCCTCTGGGGAGGAGACATGTTCTGAGGATGGGCTAACATGCACATAGTTCCCTGGACCAGTTCCTTTGCACAGCTGGCCTGAGGCCTCCTCCTTTGACAGACCCTTCTCTGCCTAGAACGGTTGTGACTGATTTCCTCTAGTTACTAACCTCATTCAATATTTAGCACATGACAACCTGGGGTGCCTCCCCAAATCACCTGATGCTGTAGCCCCTATTTGGAGTGCAAGCATGGACACCCTAGTGAAGGGGCTCCCCCTGCCTCTATTGCTACATTCGGATTCCATACTTCCATCATCAGGGCCTATCTTTGAGCCCTGTATAGGGAGCGAACATAAAACAAATATACGTATGTAGTCATTACAGAAATATCAATGCTCAAAGGACAGAGTGTATTCTCAGCTGCATGTCTGAGGCCTCTATTGAAATCTTTTTTTTTTTTTTTATGTGAGTACGGTGTTCATTGCAGGTATGTATGCATTTTTGTATGTGTGTAGGCACACATGTGGAGATACACACACACATGTAGACACAAAAAGCTGATACTACCTGTCTTTCTTGAGCACACCCCACCTCAAACACTGAGGCAAAATTTCTCAGCTGAACCCAGAGCGCTCCAATTCAGCTAGTCTAGTCAGCCGGCTTGTCCCAGGGATTCCGGTTTCTGCTTCTAGCCTGCTGAGATTAAGCACAGCTGCCATGCCCACTCAGCGTTTATGTGGGTGCCAGGGATTTGAACCCCAGGCCTCATGCTTGCATGGCAGGCCTTTCACCCACTAAGCCATTCCCTGTTCCTCTAACAAAATCTTAATGCTCCCAGCAAGCTGTAAGGAAGTCGGCACCCAGGGATTGAGTGCAGCCGGAACACTTTCAGAGACACGGAGGCAGCATGGAAGCGGGGATGGTCAAAGCGTGGAAGAATCTGGGGGTACAAAAACAGAAAATCCTCCAGTGCCTTACAGGACCCCAAGAGTACGCAGTGGGCTCAGGGACATGGAAAACTGCACTGCGGAACAGGTGACCTTGAGCAGCCTCCCCGGGGAGCCTCCGCCGGAAGTGAGGGCTGAGCTGTGATGGGAGCCGGGCATCTGTGTTATAACTGTGGAGACTTAGATTTACCGTTACGAAACGTTATTCAGGGAAAGACCATTTAGTGCCTGAGGGCAGGGCCCAGGTCTAAGAAGAATCTAGGAAAATCTCAGGAATGAACCTGACAGCCTATAGATTCAAGACTTGTTTTTGCGTGAAGAGAGAATTTAACCAATAGTTTCCAAGGATTACTGTACCCCATTCCCCTTCACCAAACCCTGAAATACCAAGATGTGTAGCACCCTGCTAGCGTAGGCTTTTCAAACCCTCTCACCCCTGAGCTCAGGCCGAATTCCCTGTGCTGTTTCGGAACAAAGGGTTTTGGCCAGGTTTGTTTGAACCTGCCCAAAAGAATAAACTGACCCTCGTGTGTTTACATCAGAATCCAGATCCCTGGTGGTCTTTGAGGATCCCTCCACACGCGTACAATAGCCAGGTGCTCTGATTGAGTGGTCCTGTCACCACAGAAGCTGGGAGCAATGGAATGGGGCATTTGGCTGAGACTATTTCTAAGCAGACTGTGGAAGGCTCTGCCTGGATCCTAGCTGCTTCTTAACGGGCAACACTCAGCAAAGGATTAGAACCTACAGAGGGATCTAGGAGTAAAAAATCGTCTGAGGAGATTCGCCTGTGAGCAGATGAGGTAGTTCTAATTTAGGAACTCGAAGAGCTGGCTGTCTTCCCCAGCCTGGACAGAAGGCTCAGAGGACAGATGCTGTGGTACATAGCTCTAATCCCAGCATTCGGGAAGCTGAGACTGAGACAGTCTCAATTACTCCATGAAATCCTGTCTCCAAAGAAAAACGCACAGACAGTCTAGGCTCACCACAGAGTAGAACAATAGCCAGTGAGCCTTTTTGCCTCAAGATTCCCACCCAAGAGCATCATGAATACATGACTAGGTACAGAACTACCAGAAGATGGTCCCAGAAAGCTGCCCCAGGCACAGAACCCAGAGCACAGTTGTTCTAATCTTGAAAGGCAGCCTCTGACTGGCAAAGGGCAGAGACTTCTGCTGGGTAAAAGTCAGCCACTATCCCAGAAAGTTTGAAGGCTATCTATGACTCACCCTTGTGCATCTGGAAGGGCCCTGCCCTGTGGGTCTAGAGGAGAGGCCATAGTGCCAGACGGCTACTGTTGTGTGACAAAACTTTTCCCAGGGAGATAACACATGTAGCTACTCACCTTAGATAGGAAACTCTTTACAGAACAAAATATGCACATCACCCAAGTCCAACTTGGTGGACCAATGAGTTTTATTGGGGTTACTTACAAACTTATGGGTGAGCAGTTACTTACAGGAGCAGAAATGACTCAAAGATAGCTGCATCACCAAAGGCCACCCCAGCATGGCGACAGCTCACAAGGCTGGGAAGCTGGAGCAAACTGCACAGCCTACCGGCAGCTGGACAAGTTGGAACGTCATTTCCAAGTGAGTTTGGTAGACACCTCTTCCAGGCAGCTGCTGGTCTGAAGACAGTCTTCCTGACAGCTTCTCTTCTGACTGCTCAGCTTCACTGTGTCTGAGTGGATCTCTTAGCTTTTTTTTGTTTACTCCAGGAAAGAGGAGCCTAGTAAATCTGGTCAATTTC
The DNA here is from genome assembly GCA_004025045.1 of Sigmodon hispidus. NCBI lineage: Eukaryota > Metazoa > Chordata > Mammalia > Rodentia > Cricetidae > Sigmodon > Sigmodon hispidus. The sequence goes on along the minus strand of PVIH01001274.1, from coordinate 167,461 downwards.
AGGAACTTCCTGAGCTAATTTGAGTTTGCCTTCCTGTTTAAGGAGCTTTCCCCCTGCAGGATAAAGTATTTCCATCTCAGTGGGAGGAAACTGTTACTTAGCAGCAGCTCTCAGATTTTTCAGTCTGGTGGAACTTACCCAGCTGTTTTGGGCTCACTCAGGTCCCATCAGTTCTTCCCTATTTCTCTTTAGATAGAGGTGTCTGTCCTGTGCCTAACCTAGCACTGTATTCTAGAATACAACACTGACTAGATTTTTCAGGTTCAAGGGTAGAGAGCAGTATGTCTCTGGATGAACCCTAACTTGTGTCTCACTCACATTCAGTACAGCCAACTTTGAACTTCAAGTGTCTGAGGTAACGTCAAAGCAAGACGATACAGTGGGGAGACTGGATGGCAAAACTGTATTGGAGAGTCCAGGGCAATATGCTCTGAGCTGGAGATCTGAGTCCTACCCAAAGTGTTAAAATTTTGTTAGAATCCAGCCTGGATTGCAGCTCAGACCACAGTGCCTGCAGCAGCCCCCATGCAGGCCTTAGAGACCAGCAGGCACCCTACTGAGAGCAGGGCTGGAGAAACTGACAGACTCCAGAGGAAGTGAGCTTGTGGGCACAGATACAGTTGGTGGCTGCATAGGTCCCATTCTCCTTGGTCCTTCCCTGCTGCCTGCTGGGACACAGAGAACCTGGCGCCAGGCTCCTGCTGTGTTGCCTTTCCACCTTTCCTCAGCCACTTCTAAGAAAGAACCCCCACCATGCTGCCTATTGTTGTAGAATTTTAGTTTAAGATGTGTTACATTTGCTTTTACTGTGAAACATTTGTTTAATGATGCAAAGATATGTTACCTTCTTTTATGTTGTATTTGTTTAACTTTGTGAAGCTGAGATGTTTTGCCTGTTTAAAACACTTGATGATCTAATAAAAAGCTGAATGGCCAATAGCGAGGCAGAAGAAAGAAATAGGCGGGGCTGGCAGACAAAGAAAATAAATAGGAGGAGAAATTTGGGAGAAGAGTATTAATGATCAAAAAAAAGAAGGGGCCAGCTACCCAGCCACACAGCCAGATAGAGTAAGAAGTAAAGAAAGGAATATAGCATAGAGAAGGGTAAAAACCTAAAGGCAAAAGGTAGATGGGATAATTTAAGAAAAACTGGCAAGAAACAAGACAAGCCTTAGGTCAGTCATTTATAGATCAGAATAAGCCTCCATGTGTGTATTTGTTTGGTAGCTAGGTGGCGGGACCCTTCAAAAAGAGCAAAGAGTAGATAGATAGATAGATAGATAGATAGACAGACAGATAGATAAAAGAATAACAGCTCTGGTGCTGGGGCCAGAACCACTCAGAGCCTCTGTCATGTTAGTGTCTGCCTCTCTGACGGCCCATGTACTAAGAACTCTCCTATGGAGAGATGAGGAATTGGGAGCAAATGTGTAAAGAATGAATAAAGTCCCAAGTGAGTGTGTATTACTGACAAGGAAGAATGCCTCAGACCCATGGGAAGTAGAAAAGTCTTCCTTCCATCAGACTCAGAAATGACAAAGTCTTCCTCGGGTCAGACTCAATGTCTGTGTAGATATTGGCAGTGTGTACTTCCTCCTCCAGATGATCTCAGCCTTTCTGTACATGTGTCTGTACATCTGTCCTTTCTTTATTCCCTTATTGTTAGAGTTTAGTGACGGAAGAGTACCTTGGCAGATAGGGAACAAGGAATGCCAGAAAGTCACACCATGTGACAGTTCACACATGATAATTTTATTGAGGGGTGGGCTGGTATACAGAGACGCCTCTCAGTGAGGACAGAGGACAAGCATGAAGAACTGGTGTTAGGGGATTGGACATGCACATAGGGAGAACGTGATACTCATGATGATGACAGGGGAAATGTGTCTCATTTGGTGGCCGATGATGACATGGCTGCTGGTACTAAGTTACTGAAAGTAGACTTGGGGCACCTGGCTCTGGAATGTGGTTGGTTCTTGTAGTACCCTTGTTGAGAAATCCCCCAAAGACCACCAGGGAGCTGGGTTCTGATGCAAACACATGAGGGTCAGTTTATTCATTTGGACAGGTTTGTGCCTGGGCAGAAACCCTATGTTCCAGCGGAGGGAAATTCAGTCCCGAGCTCAGGGGTGAGAGGGTTTTTATTTTTTATTTATTTATTTTTTTTAAATTTATTTATTTATTTATTTATTATGCATACAGTTTTGCAGAAGAGGGCACCAGACCTCATCATAGATGGTTGTGAGCCACCATGTGGTTTTGCTGGGAATTGAACTCAGGTCCTCTGGAAGAACAGCACTGGAAGTCAGTGTTCTTAACCTCTGAGCCATCTCTCCAGCCCCGAGAGGGTTTTTAAAGAAAAAAAAAAAAAAACGTAAGTGGGGTGCTACACGTCTTGGCATTTCAAGATTGGCTGAAAGGATACAAGGTAGAGTAACTCTCAGAAACTATTGTTTAGACTTTCATTTGCAAAACCAAGTTTTGGATCTATTGGCTGTCAGGTGTATTCCTGAGATTTTTCCTAGATTATTCTTTGTGGAGAGCTGTGTGTAGCCAGGCCTCCACCTTCTTGATGATGAGCGCTCTCTGTGGTAAACAGCTCCATATATGGCTAAGGCTGAGGATCTGGCTTGCTTCCGCGTACCTGGACCTATGGGTAGTGGCATACTGGGGTTGGCTGCCCAGAGGCTATTTAGGCTGCGGGTGGGTTTCCCCGTGGTCAGAAGGAGAAGGAATGAGAGAACATAAGTCAGTCAGTCCCCGTCATAAGTAAGTAAGTCAGAAGTCAGAATTCAAGGTTCCTGAATAAAACTGCTGAAAGAAGAGCCTGGGTGTCCCATCTTCCATGCGGGACAAGGTGGCACGCGACAATTTTTAGACCTGAGCCCTGCTCCTAGGTAAAAGATGCTCTAAAAAATGGTCTTTCCCTGAAGTAAAGTTTTTTAAAGGTAAATCTATGCCTTCACAGTTCTCAGTATTCCAACATTTACTGCTCTGACTTCGTCACTGCTCTATTGCTGTGAAAAGACACCATGACCACAGTAACTCTTACAGAGGAGAACATTTAATTGGGGCTTGCTAACAGATTCACAGGTTTAGTCCATTATCAGCATGGTGGGAAGCATGGCGGCCTGCAGGCAGACATGGTGCTGGAGAAGTGGCTGAGAGTTCTACATCCAGATCCATAGGCAGCAGGAAGAGAAAAAGTCCTCAGGCCTGGCTTGTGCTTTTGAAACCTCAAAGCCCATCCCCAGAGACATATTTGTTCCTACAAGGCCACGCCTCTTAATCCTTCCCAAGTAGTGCCACTCCCTGGTGACTAAGCCTTCAGATATGAGCCTATGGAACCATTGTTAGTCAAACCACTCCAAACATGTTTCCAAGATCAAGCCATGCTAGACACAGCATTCTTCTCATAGAATATGCTTCTCATATTCATATCCCCAATAACATGTCTCAGTGTCCCCACTGAACTCCACATCCAAGATCTTTTACTAACCCCAAGGAAAGCACTAGGGAGATGACTATATTAGGAGGGTGGAGTCCTGATGAATGGGATTAGTACCCTTATGAAAGAGATCCAGAGAGCACCCGTATCTCTTTGCCTCATGAGGGCATAATAGTAAAAAGATGGCCAGAATATGGGCCTCAAGCTCAGGTCCAGCATGCTAGCAGAGTCAGATGCTCAGCAATGGCTTGCTCACACTGACTAGCTCCCAAACACAACAGAGAATGGGGACTGAGAATAATGTGGAAAGATCAGCAAAACACTGCAGAGTTGATATAAACCCAGGAATCCACAGAACATGCTCCTATTTCCAGACTAAAAATAGCAAAAAAAAATAGCATAGCAGTGGATTATAAATCAACATATAAAATACATCCTTCCCAAAACCCAAAGCCAAGAAAGACAAATATCACTTGTTCTCTCTCATATGTCCACCCTCACTTCATATTATTGGGTTTGCATTTGTTCAAGTGTTTGTAGCAGTCAGGACACTAAAAGGGCCCATCAGATAGACAATCAGGGAAGAGGCCTTCCCGAGTCAGAAGCTAGTGGACCATGTATGATATGAAAGTAACCGCAGAGTGTTGTTGGACTTTTCTTTGAAACACCAGCTCACAAATAATGACATGGGGACTTAATATTAATTATGAAAGCTTAGGCTTTTTCTCAACTAGCTCTTATAACTTAATTAACCTGTTTTTATTAATCTACATTTTGCCACATGGCTTGGCGATCTCTCCTCTGTACCAGATGTCCAAGTTGCTCCATGTCTTGCTGGTGTCTCCCTGCTTCTCTTCTTCCCAGAGTTCCTCTCTCTCCCAGGAAATCCCACCTACCCTCTCCTGCCTCGCTATTGGCCGATTAGCTCTTTATTAACCAATCAGAAGGTGCCTTAGGCAGAACCGCTCTTTAAAGTGTTAACAAATAATGTGCAACAGCAGAGCACTGGGGGTTTAAGGATTTAAGTAAGAATTGGAGCTGGGGAGGGATGACCCAAGTTAAGGATGTATAGAAACAAAACCCTTATGGAAACCCACTACTTTGTTTTGCTAATTAAAAATATATTTTAAGAAGGGTTGGAACATAAGTGCATAAGTGAAAACTGTTACCGGCAGAAGACATAGGACTTTAAATCTCAATTGTAGGTGTGGGATATTCCCAGAGTTACAGGGAACTCCAGAAGCAAGCCCCACCCCCAACAACCCAGGATATTATTATTGCTTTTGCTTGTCCACCAGAACTAGATGGTAAGACCCCATTGCTAAAAGCATGGCATACTTTGCTTTTAGGACAAACAGAAATCGGGGCTGGAGAGATGGCTCAGCGGTTAAGAGCACCGCCTGCTCTTCCAGAGGACCCGGGTTCGATTCCCAGCACCCACATGGCAGCTAACAACTGTCTGTAGTTCCAGTTCCAGGCAAACACCAAGGCAAATAAATAAATAAAGTTTTTTTTTTAAAAAAAAAAAAAGGACATACAGAAATCAAACTGTAACTTACCTGAAAACTACTTCCCTGCTGTCTGGCTTTTGTAGTGCTTCTGAGGGAAGGTGGAGCCATTAACAGTATTACCCAGTAGTGAGTCCTGAATGCCGCAACTGACCTTCCACACAAGATGTACTCACTAGTGCAATAGAGACATGAAGGTCATAGGGGTAACCAACTGGTTTCAGGTTAGATCTGAGGCTTGCTTTGCAGGAGCAGATTCATGCCTGGTACTGTATATTGAGTCAAAAACCTGTTGATCAGAAAATCATGAGCCCTACAGGAGAAACTACTACTGTCATCTTATGAAGTAGACTTGTTGTCAAACTACCTTAGATATAATTGTGTTTATCTCCATACATCTGTGCTGCTCCCAACACTGATTAGTTTCTTTTTGCTGCAATTGGTAGTTAATGCACAGTCCTTTAATTGGCCCAAGTGCTGAGAATAAGTGACTGTTGAGTGATCAATATGCCATCTGAATCAAGCACTTCCCTGCCGAGGCTTGGGGAGCATCACGGAGGAGGGGGTGGTGAATCCTAGAAGATAGGGAAGAGTTGTGTGAAATGCTGGCTTCTGGACATGGCAACGGCTATTGTTCTCATGAACTCACTGTAGCTACAGTCACCTGCAGACAAAAATCAGTCAACAGGCCAGCAGGCAGAGCTCTAACCGGACTCAGTAGATAGCAGCAACAACAAAGCCCACGAAGGTGGGAAGGGGGATGCTGTGGGGAGAATAGGAGGGGTAAGTGGGGGTGAGTGTGATCAAAATACACTGTATATATGTATAAACGTGTCAAAGAATAAATAAAAGATACTAAAAGAAGAAAGAAAATATAACCATCTAGAGGAGTCAGGGAACAGAGCTGTTAGAGCAGCTGTCATTTTGAGAAAGACACACCAACGGTGGTAAATCATATGCACAGTATTTACCCTTGACCCAACATGACCTTTTCAAACCCCGAAGCTCCAGCCTAACAGTGAGAAAGACAACAGAGAGATTCTGGTGGAGTGGCATCTTGAAAAGCACAGGGCTGTCTGTTAATCTCAAAGTCTCAAGGAGAAAGACCACTGCCCCAAATTAGAGCAAGATTTATTCATGCACACTTCACAGCCAAATCTGAAGCTGTCTACCCCAAATCAATTTCTCAAGCCCTTATTTTATAGCACAAAATCATAGAATAGGGCTTTTCGTTTGTTTGGGTTTTTTTTATATGGAGGGTTCTTGGACTGAGGATATAGAGCAGTTGGTAGTGTGCTTACTGAGCATGCTCAAAGCCCTGGTTTAAGTATCAAGTAACACGCTAGCACAGGCTTGTCTGTCATCCTAGCACAAAGAAATGGAGACAAGAGGATCAGAAGTTCAAGGTCATTCTTGGCTACACAGCACAAGTTTGAGGCCAGCCTGAGATACCTGAGACTCTCCACAGCAGGGAGGGATTAACAGCTGAAATACAGGGCTGGAGAACTGGTTCAGTGGACTCACAATGCATGAGGACCTGAGTTTGTATCCCCAGCATCCACATAAAAACCAAACATGGTAACTCAAGCCTGTAGACTCATCCTGGAAAGATGAAGACAGGTGGGTCTCTGAGCTCAAGAGCCAGGCAGCATCTCCAAATCTATAAGTTCTAGGTTCAGTGAAAGGTTCTGGCTCAAAAAAGGAAAGTCAGAGAGCCATCAAGGAAGACACCCAGAACTGACCTCAGGTCTCGCTTACTCACTCACTCACACATGCCCACACAGATATGAATGTCTATATTATCCTGCACACACACATACAGAGAGAGAGAAAGAGAGAGACAGATTTTAAATAAACATGAAAAGGGAGTCCAATCAGGTCTCTCCAGCAATATCACATGCTCAAGAAATGTGTCCTTACATAACCTTGAACTTCAATTCAAAAGACATTCTGGATTCCAGATGGATCTAAGATTCAAATATGCATTTTCTTTTTAAAATGAGACTAGGAGAACAATGGTGGTGAATATTTACATAATCTTGAAAAAGTAAACATCATTCCAACAGTAAAACTGCAATTGACAGCTGGGGCATCACAAGATGCAATCCTCTGTGTGGCTGATAGGAAAACCAGCACAGCCAGTAACAAGGCTGCCTCGTCCCCCACTCCCCGGATTCCAGGCCCTGAACATTTGATTAACTCATTGACTCTACATGAGCCTGCAGCAGCAATGCTGTCCCCAATTAGAGATGATAAATGAAGGTCTGGCAGGAAGTAGTGACAGGAACAGTGGAACATCTGTGTTCCTAATCACAAAGGTGGTAGACACACCACAGACCAGGGTCTGAGGAAAGCAAGATGGGTGGGTATCCTTATGAGGGTGGAGTATATTCACTCTCTCCAATAGGAAGACAACAGACACCTCCACAGACAGGCAAAAGAAGTCATCCCCATGAGATGGTCACTAGGACATCACTCTAAAGCACACTTCTGCCTCTCTAGAGTGAAACCAGCCCCTTGCTTCCCCAGCAAACTGGCTTACTGACAAGGGATCTGGTCTCCAGTGTGTGTGTTTGCAAGCTGGCTTTTCAGGAAGCGGTTCCAAGGTAAAGTGTGGATATATGTTAAATATTTAATAAATTCTGGGATATCAGTGAGACCACACAGTCAAATCCCAGGCAGACAGCTCAGGAAATCCTTGATCCTTGAATACAAGGATAAACAGCTGAGTCAGTCACACACACCATTAATCCCAGCACAGGGAAATGGGGAGTGGTAACTAACATCTTTTATCCCATAACTCCAGAAACAGAGCTTCTTCTATTTCTGTAAGTTCAAGGCTATACGCCTTTAGTCCTAGCCTGGATGGGGTAGGGAATTTAAGGGCTCATAGAAACCAGGCAGAAACAGAAGCGGCTGACGGAAGTGACCAGGAGTGAAGCTGAGAAAGTTACAAGACAGTTTGGTGAGAATTGACTGTGGTGCATCCTCTCTCTGATATTTCAGCCTTCCCCCAACACTTGGCTCAGAGTCTTCTTTTCTTACAACCCAAAATCCTGCTACTACAGTAAAGTCAAAAGGCTGAGATGCTTATTGTGGGTACTCCTCATTCCCAGTAGCTGCAGGAGGGGCGAAGAACAGAGAGGAGGAAAATGTCATTCCAGACCCAAAGAAGCCCTGTCACTTCCACAAGGAATAACCGAACTCAACTACCCAGCAAACTTTCTACAGTGTTGTTCTGGTTTGTTGGGACAGGTCTCTTTGTGTAGCCTGGCTGTCCTTGAACTCAATCTGTAGGCAGAGCTGGCTTCAAACTCACAGATTCAGCTACTTCTGCCTCCCAAGTCCTGGGGCTAAAGGCGTGCACCACCACACTCAGCTCTTGTCTGGTTTTTAATGTTTTTAGCTGTAGCTCAGACTAGGGGTTCACAAACATTGGTGCCTCTCTTTATCCAAGGAGGTTGGGGGTTGTTAAAACATGATGAGTCACATGACAGGTCCACTGAAGGGATTCTAAATGTTTGTTTACACACACACACACACACACACACACACACACACACACACACACGGACCCGTGTGACCAAACTTGTAGCCACAAGGCTGCCCCTGTTGCTTTCACTCTCAGTTCTGTCTTAAAGGAGTCATAAGAGGCTGATGCTCATGGTTGTTTTAATGGAGGCCTGTGGGCAGGAGTCACAGACGGCAGGTGGCAGGGTGGCAGTGGGAAGGAGAACACATCAAGGCCCTCTGTGTGGGTGCAGGAGGGTGAAGCATACGCAGGGGTGCTCAGCTGCAGTCTGGCACCCTACCAAAAGCACAAGCGTCCATCCATCACTTCCCGGCTTAGCTTTCCAGGGTGATGGGGGAACTGGAATGGAGGACTATTTGCCTCCTCCAAAAGCCAAAGCTAGCTGCCTTAAAGGAAGCCGATGACCTTTGAAGCAGAGTCCCCAAGGAGAAGCTGTGAGCAGCAGCAGTCGGGGGCCCTGAAGCAAGCCTGCAGACAGAAAGAATACCTCCCACCTCAGTCCTCCATATCCATAGCTGTCTTAGTTAGGGTTTCTATTGCTGCTTCAAGGAAACACCTTGACCAAAAGGCAAGTTGGGGCTTTGGAAAAGGGTTTATTTGGCTTTTACTTCCATGTTGCTGTTCACCATTGAAAGAGGTTAGAACAAGAACTCAAGGCAAAAACCTGGAGGCAGGAGCTGATGCAGAGGCCATGGAGGAGTGCTGCTTACTGGCTTGCTCATCATGGTTTGCTCAGCCTGCCTTCTTACAGATCCAGAACCACCAGTCCAGGGGTAGCACTCCCACAGTGGGTTAGTCCCCCTCCATAAATCATTAACTAAGAAAATACTCTACAGCCAGAGCTTAAGGAGACAATTTTCTCAGTTGAGGATCCATCATTTCAGATAACTCTACCTTGTGTCTAGTTGACACAAAACCACCCAGCATAGAGGCTGAAGACAGGAGTGTCCACGGGCTCGGCAGCATGGTGTCCTCTGTGTACACAGCAGAAAGAACTTAAACTTTGCAGCCAGGAGACAAGGGAGCAGATTCCAGAATCCACATGTCAGTCTACAGCACATGTGTGTATTAGTTTCTTTCCGGGAACATCCCATACTATCTGCCCCACAGACAGCAATTCCATTCTGAAGGTGGGCAGGGTCCCTTACAACCGGAGGATTCTGGTTACCACTTGGCTGGGTTGTCACCAATACAGTCACTCAGTCTCTGCATCCTGTCTGGTTCCTAGAGTGTTGCTGTAACCCTGGAGATCCTGTTGCATAATTTCTCTTTAAAGCTGTCACGTGAGATAAACTCACCATGCTGCCACACCACCTTTGCTAGAACAGCTGTGCAGCCTGTAAACAAACCACTGGGATAATTAGACACACTACTGTGGTGATATGTTGTACATTTAATAAAAATAGTCTGGAATATCAGAGGACAGAGTCACCCACAGTGCCAAACCAAGAAGGTCAGGGAGTGGGACCCATGCCTTTAATTCCATCACTTGGGAGACAGAGATCCTCTGGAACTCTGTGAGTTCAAGATCAGAGTCAGGTGGTGGTGGTACCCACCTTTAATCCTAGCATTAGGAAAGTTGATCCAGGAATTGAAATAGCTGGGTGGGGAAGGAAAGAAAAGGAGGAGAAGGCAGAAGTTCTTCCCTTTGCCTGCTCACCCAGTCAGCCTGAGGGCTCATGGAGATAGGACCTACCCAGTACAGCCGGAGGAGTTGGCTGGGTGAGAATTGGCTATGGTTTGTTCCCTGTCTCTCTGATATTTCAGCTTTTCCCCAGTATCTGTCACCAGGTTTTATTATAATGCCAATACTACCCTTTTCTGGCTGGTGCTAGAATCAAAATAATTACTAAAATTCAGTCTGCAAGTGTGGGGGAAGAAGAGAAACTGGCAAGTTTGTTACTTCAGTGTTTCTTCCAGGTAAACAGAACTAATGATATCTGCTTAATTAATGAGCATGGACTTGCCTGTGAGGCCTCACCTCCCAGAATTTCTCCAGCCCACACCCACCCATCTCAGGGAGCCCTGCCAATAACCAATACACAGAACTGGGCATCTTGGATGCGGTTGCTACGTGTACATGGAAGCATGCCATGGACAAATTGTCTTCTTTGGTCAGCTACTATCTGACCAGTACCACTTAGACTCAATGACAGTTATTTTTTGGCTGCTCTATGAGTCACTCCCCAAACAAAGCTGCTTAAAATGGCAATAAATATTCACAGCGACAGTCACCATCTCTAGTGAAATTGCCGTCAGTGGGTCACCCATACAAGTGTGCTAGTGCTTCCTGTATTGGGAACTATGTCCGGAGTGCTGGCCTAGTACCTACACATTGCCTACACTTCCTCATAGCATTGGCCTTGGCTGTGAATCCAGATTGAGAATGGTGGAAGCTCCCCCCATCTGTGCCTCAGCTCAGCTGTCAAACAGTGTTCACACATACTTGCCCAGGTTAGGAGAGAGGAACCTCACTCACCTCTTGACATGGCGGAAAGAGCTAGAGGCTGATCCCGTCCCCTGTGTAGCAATTTTGGCTCTTCAGACTGAGCAGGCATAAGCCCATGTCCCTGCCCAGGGAGGCACTCCCAGGTAGTCATCTCATTTCTGCCCTCTCTCTCTCCCCAGGAGAACCGACTGAGGCTGAGATTGGCAGGTGACCTAACCCTAACCCTTGAGCCACTGGGGAGGTGAATTAGTGGAGATCGATGGAGAGTGATGCTTGGCTTTCAGGCCATTCCACATGAACTATATCAGATACAAAGGAAAAGGCTTTGTCTGGTGACAGATCTTGTCCAGGGTGATGCTGAGGGTCCCACAAATGGCACTGGGCTAGATGGCAAGGCTCCCCGAGGAAGGTTGGTGAGCTCATTTGTTAAGGGTTTTCCTTAAGCAGCTGGGCTTGGGTTGGAGTCGTTGGCCTCATTGGTATCCTCAGTACCGAAGGGCCGGCTGCCTTTGCACAGGTTCTGAGCTGAGCTTGGACAGGGAGATGAGTCGGATACTAGGCACGCAGTTCAAGGGAGGGCACCAGTTTCACTGCAGACAAGATAGGACAGTAGTGGGCCTTAGGGAGGGACAGAAATGTACACACACCCCACCCGCCACCAGCCAGATGAAGGAGAATGAGCCAGAGGGCCCTGGGAGAAAACACATCTCCTCCACAGAGGTACCAGACGAATCTAGGGAAGGAGCAAGTCAGATTTTGATGAGGTTTGACGGTGGAAAGCTAAGCTGCTTTAGGCCCTTGCTCCTGAACACAGCAGCAACTACCAAAGGGACTTCCAATAGGAGAGCAACACAGTGAAGTCTGAGGTCAGTAGCTGGTTTTGGCTGCTGAGGACAGTGTCATTAGGGGTAGCGAGTGGAGAGTCCCCAGCCATGCCGTCTAATGTATGCTAGACAAGTGTTGCATCATTAACTGCCTCTCTGCATTTTGAGGAGAGTAAGGTGGGCACTTGGGAAGCTGCAGATCCTGGGTTCAAGAAGCCCCCCTGCAGCGGATCCTGCATCTTAAAAATACTCCCCCCTGCAATGGATCCAACATCTTAAAGGTACTCACTACCACAACTGAAATGTAATTCTTTTGCACTGGAAGATTAAGATTTATTTAGAAGGGTCTTATTTTGTTTCTATAATTCTTCAGCTGCAAAACCTTTCACTTAGCCTCTGCTAAAATTTATTGACAATTGCTGTGGGGGGGGAGAAGGGCTCACTCCTCTTCATCAGGTCGCTGAGCGAGAGTACTTACAGCTGGAAGCCCATGACACTCCTGTAAAAGTCTCAGAGGCTGTGAACATTCCAGGCCTGCATTCAACCTCTAGCCATGATGTTCCTCTGACAGCCCAGTGGGCCAGCCCTGTGCTTTGTCCCTGGGTACCCAGAGAAGAGGTCAGCCCAACACCTGAAAAGAGAATTAGGGGTTGGGATTGAGGAGGGTGGCAGAATGACTTCTGGGTGCTGCACTGATGTTCACAGATAAGCTGCGTTGGTGGGACAGAGTGGGACCCTGGTGTCCTCAGGGTTTAGGGTACAAAGTAGGAGAGCTGCTTGTTTTAAAGGTGGAGACTGCTTTATGCAGTCACTTTAAACAGTTAATGTGGCTGACCTAATGCCAACTCACCTACCTGCCTTCTTTTGGCCCCTGCCATCTGCAAAGGCCCCCTAAGATACTCATCCTTGCCAGATAAAGCCAGTATCTTGGCTGGGACAGCAGCAGAGACACTGCTTTCCTGGTGATGGGTAGGAGCTAAAAGCTGAACCAGCACCGAGAGGGCTTTGCCAAATGCTGTCCAGAACACTACTGCATCCAAACTGTCTGCCCTCCTGATTGGGCACAAGGTGTACAGGAGGATATGTCATTCGCCATCCCTTCTGCTCCTGGTCCTCTGCTGTAAGACAAAGGGAGAGGCAGGCTCTGGGCTGGCTGCCAAGCTGGACAGCAGGGACAGCGCTCTTCTGGCTGCCCTTTGGTTAGCCTTACCTTCCTGGATGGAGGCGTACAATTCAGTCCTTCCAGTCTGTCACCCCACGTGAGAAGCCCTCTCTGCCTCTGATTTTCTCACTTCTGGGAAACCTCTCGGCAGCCCAGATTCACGACTTTGAACTTTTTCGAGTCTCCAGCTCCAGAGCTTCGGGGAGCGACCTATTTTCTCCTCAGCACACTGCTCCCTGCTGCACTCTGGACTCGAGGCCGTCCCATCCCTCCCGCTTCCCCGCTACACTAACTGCCCGGCTCTTCTCTCTCAACCTCCAGATCGCAGAGTATAGAATCTGACCTGAGATATCTCAGTCAGTGAAGCTCCTATCATGACGTGTGAGGACCTAAATTCAGATCCCAGTGCCCGGATGAAAACTGGACACAGTGTCACATGCCTAGAATCCCACCCAGCACAGACTGGGAAGAGGGAGAAGAAAGTCTAGGCAGCTGGTGAGCTCAGGCCTCAGTGAGAGAGCCTGTTAGCAGGAAACAAAGAAACCTCAACCACACACACACACACACACACACACACACACACACACACTCCAGGATACAAGTGTACATGCACAAAACACATTATAGATATACACAGGTCACGCATGAAAAATAAATAAATAGGCACACAGACCCTGACTACAAAAAAATTCATCCAGGAAAGAAATCTGCCAACAATCTCCATTTCTACAGACTCATCTGAAAGCTCTGACCCTCATTCCAGAGGCTCCCTCCTTCCCACCAGGTAGAACACCCTCCCTGCCCCTTCCTATTCCTCACCGTCCTGCAAGCCAGTGACACATGCTGTCTCCAGCTGCTTCTCATAAATGCAGACAAGCCCTTTGGATCAAACTGAAGCACAGACTCCTCAAACAGGAGACTCAATGTTGTGGAACATTACTCTAACGAGGCGAAGATGTGTTATATTTGTTTACATTGCTGACTATTTGACTATGTAAAGGTGTGTTGTATTTATTTGTGCTGTATTTGTTTAATTATGTAAAGATGCATTGCTATTTTACCTTACCTGCCTAAGGCACCTGATGGAGCTAAGAAAAAGCTGAATGGCCAACAGAGGAGAGAGAGGGCAGGGCTGGTGGACAGAGAGACGAGGGGAGAAATCTAGGCTCAAAGAACGAGAGAGAAGAGAGATCACAGGAGAAAGAGAGAGACTTCTGAGGCCAAAAACCACTCAACCCTCCAGACAGACACAGAAGGACAGGAAAGTGAGATATATAGAATGAGAAAAAGGAAAGGCAAAAAGTCCCAAGGCAAAACATAGAGACATAGATTAAAATGAGAGCTAAGATATTTATAATCTATAAGTTTCCTTGTCATGATTTGGGAGCTTGTTGGTGTCACCCCCCCCCCCAAAAAAAAGAAGGTGAGTGTGTCCTGGTCATGTGACTTTGAACCTGCTTTTATAGCCTCTAGAAAACCCCTGCCAATACCGTGCCCTAATCTTCCCTTCAGACAGGCACAAGGATGCCTCCGCTGCTGTGGTACATACTGGGGGGCCTTTCCTGGGGAGACAAAGAGAGACCTATTTACCCCAGATGGAGAAGACAATACCAGACCAAAGAAATGACTCTGACAAGCCGGTCTTGGTGGATCATTGGCTTTACTGGGGCTACATAAATCAATATGGATAACTCTTGAGCAGTTGCATCACCAAAACCCCATCTTGATGGCTCAAGAAAAATGTGTCCCCAGAGTTGAGTGCATAACTTGCTGGCCACACGGTCATGGAGGAAGTTTCACTAGCAGTTGTTTTTATGGAACCCCCAGGAGGGTTTTTGAGTCTCTATATTTCTGGGTCATGCACCTCCTGAAACTTCCCTCCCCTCCCTGAGGGACTGTTTCAGTCCAGAGGAAAATGTCACATAACAGAGCCAAACTGTTTCTGCCCAAGACCCAGTGCCTGAAAACTGACTTCATTTGGACAGCGTGTATTCACAATAATTAAGACAAAATGTGGTGGTGTGAGCCGTATGGTTAAATTTCTGTCTAAAGGACAGACGGGATCGCAGAGGGAAGCCGATAAGAGCCACTTTTAGGAGCCCAAGAGAGAGTCTTGGCACTGGCCTGTCTCATCCTCCGGAAGGAATGAGTCTGCCCACACCTGGCTCTTGGACCCGACCCATACCCAGAACCTGAGACAAATCATGCCCTATTGTTGAGATTCAGCTATGGCAGCCCAAATTCTCCCACTCTGCTAAGTTCTAATGGGACAGTCACTTGGAGCACTGGGTAAAGCTCTAGAGTTGTTTCCTTCGTGGACAATCACTGAACACAGCCAGTGTGTCTGCCCCAGGCCTGAGTACTAGACTAGGTGCTAGGGCACCAGCATCTATGAGATCCTCTGTTCCTCTCCTTCACACGAGGCACCTCCTGCATCTCTGTTAGTGAGGTCCAATTTAGATAGCAGGTGTCTAACAAATACCCAAAGAATTGACTTCATATGTGTTTGTGATAGCTACAAGTTTTTCTGTGTACAAGGCTATGCATGTCATGTGGGCAACAAATATTTTAGTTTTCAGCAGTACCCAGAAAAACAAATCAGAATTTGGGTTCAAAATAGCTCCTTATGGCTTTTATGGTGTTTTGTAGGGCACACGACACTGAGCCCTGGTCATAGCTATCATTTGCTTTTGCAGCCTTCCATGGATGGAAACCATAGCTCTGACATACACTTTGAGGTGAGGTAAACTTTCTGAGTGCAGCTGACTGCATATAAAAGGCATCTCTAGGTGTTAGTATTTTGCGTGGAAGGATGGAACACGCTGCCATGCTGCCAGGAGGCCATGTTGAGTTTATTGGGGTCTGAAAATCCAGGGAATGGGTGGGGGAGGGGAGGAAGGAAAGAGAGAGAGAGAGAAGGGGAGGGGGTAGAATAGAAAAGAGATCCCTGCCACGTGTTGTGTGTGTTTAAAGTGTGACCATGTAGACATGCCCCAAGGCATGCCCAGTGAAAGCAAGATCTGTGGGTGGGGAATGCATGTTCTGCGTGGGGGGGTGTCGTGGATGATACCTGGCAACGCTAAAAATTGCAGGGCCACGCCCAAGAGGCAAGCTAGGCTGATGTTTACACACACTAAAACTAGGGGGCTGGAGAGATGGCTCAGAGGTTAAGAGCACTGGCTGTTCTTCCAGAGGACCTGAGTTCGATTCCCAGCAACCACATGGTGACTCACAACCATCTATGATGACATCTGGTGCCCTCTTCTGGTGTTTTTATACAAAATAAATAAATCTTTGAAAAAAAAAAAAAGCCATCTCTAATGATTTATCATTACAGATTAGCAATGAATACATACTCAAGAGTGTATTACATCATTCCAAACTGGCCTTTTGAAAGCACTCTTATGAGATAGAGAGAGGTAAGGGGGGGAGTAAAAGGAAGGGGGAGAAAGGAAGGAACTGGGAGGGAGGGAGGGAGGGAGGGAGGGGGGGAAATGGACAACATAATTGAGGTAAAATTAGTCTGGACAGTACACAGACCCAGTGTGATGCTCCTCAGAAGGGTTTATAGCACAAGAAATCCCATGACAGTGCTACCTTGTCCCCCGCCCACAGTGAATGATTTCAGAGGCCAAGTGTCCCCGTGAAAATCCTCTGGACATCTGTTCCTTTTTGCCATCATGACACTTTCTTTTGCTTCTCCAGAAACTAAAATGGATTAGCACTTGGCTGGTGCATCCTGACCTGTGAGAGATGAGGAGGGGCATGCTTCTAGGTCCCAGGGCAACACAGAACACAGTTTCTGAAAAGCCCAGATCCCATGCAAGTGCAGGAAAGACCCACCACGAAAAGTGTATACAATGTGGCCTGACATTCCAGCCCCACTGTCATCCAGTGAGTGACTACAGCAGACACAGTTGTTAGGCTGGGTAAAGCTGGAGGTCTCCACAGGGTGAGAGGCTGATGGAGCCACCTTTGCTCCTTCATCTTTTCAGTAGCCTGTGAAAACTACTGTTTACATGCACTGTACTCAGGTACTGGAGTTATACCTGTTGGGCTACCACGCCCAGCCCCTGACTTCTTGTTGGTGACCTCTAAAAGCCTTGCCTAGCATTTCTTTCGTTCTGTGCCTCTTTTGTCACTGACTGCCTTGGGAAACTGATGAGGAATCTGAGCCCAAGATGAGATTAACAAGACCCAGCTAGGGCTTCAGCCGAAAGAAGAATGGGTAGGACTGAAAGCACTTGCTGAACAGGGATGAGGACCAGATTCAGGTCCCCAGAACCCACATAAATGCTAGGTTAGCATGGCAGCTGCTGGTAGTTCCAGCTTTGAAAGGCAGAGATGGGGATCCCCCTAACAATCTCCGACTAGCAAGACTAGCCACATTGGTGAGCTCTGAGTTCAATTGAGAGAGCCTAACTCAGAGAAAAAGATGGACGAGTGGTGGAGGGTGATTACTGTATCAGTTTAGCACCTCCACCTGCAGGAGAATACACGTGCACAGGCACATAAACACACGCAAAACATGCGTAAGAAGATGAGACAAAAGTGGTTCTGGTTTCAACAGCATTGAGGGACGCTCCAAGGCGTCTCATGGTCACTAGGCTAGAGCTAGTGGAATGTCTGACATCTTGGTTTTATTACTTGGAGTCTTAACTCAGATTAACACAATTCTGGGAAGCCACAAAAACTCAGCCTGAAAAATGTCCCTCTGCACAGCACCACAGTAAAAATGAAAGGAAACAAAGGTCACAATGGTGCATTGCTGTGGGACGGTCTTTCTGTACTCTGTGAATATGTGTTGTTGATGCCTTTGGCTACGAAACTGCTCTGGCCTATGGCAGGACAGCCAGGTGGGGAATCTAAGAGACAAAAGAAGAAGACAAGAATCTGCGAGACAAGATCCAGCTGCCCAAGAAGCAAGATGTGAAAGCACCGTTAAGTTACCAGCCATGTGGCAATACAGATTAATAGGAATAGGTTCAGTAAAGTTGTAAGAGCTAGTTAATAATGAGCCTGAGTCATAGACAAAACAGTTTGTAACTAATATAATCCTCTGTGTGTTATTTGGGATCAAGTGGCTGCAGGACACAGGAAACGTTCCAGCTACAGCACATATTTCATCTTTGCATTTTCCTACATGGTGACAATATATAAGGTCCACTCAGTACCTTCCCCCACAACTCAGAAGCTGGAAAATACACAAAGCAACCTTTCCAGGGCTCCCCAGACCATGAGGAACCGTACAGGGATCCCTGTTCCTCAGAGCAGGGGCTGGTCTCAGTTTTTCCAGGAATAGTCAGGTCTCACATTACATTGATCTCCAAGATTGCAGGAAGGTGGGTGTGAAGTGTGTCTAGCCAGCTTCAAGTTCATCCAGGTGGACAATATCCTCCCAAATAAAGTCCATGGACAAGGTTTTGGCTTCAACACCACAGTCGTCTGTGACACTCAGTGACCACAAATTACACGGCATCCCTTTTCCCTGAGTTTAGCCCACAGTTTCTATACTGCAGTACTGCTGACTTTGGGACTGGAAGACGCTTTCTGGTAGGGTCATCCTGTACACTGCAGGAAGCTGTGAGGTGACCCTGGCTTCTATCCACAGGAGGGTAACAACACCTCACCCACTCAGTTCTGACAGCCCAAAATGTCTTCAGACATTGCCCAGTGGCCCCCAGGGGGCAATGCTAGCCATCTTAAGAATCATTCCTTTAAAACACTTGACTCCACACACAAAGCAGAGTTTGCCCATTTCAAACCTGCCATTCTGCCAGCCCCCACAAAGGTTGCTTGAGACCCAGTTCCAGGCTTTCAGCCATGCTCTGGGCCTAAACAAGGGCGTACAGGACCTCTTGGACTACCTCAGGCTTACCTGCCAAGCCAGGCAGCCTCCCCCCACCCCAACCCCCCCCCATCCAGCTGGTGGCACCTGTGACCGTAGGCATTGCATACTTTACCCCCTCACCCATGCCTTTGACCCTTGCAGGCCTGTATCCACAGACCTGTCATTAGCTTTTATTCCCAATTAAATCCTCGCGACAGTGCCATCTGTTTCCTGCCTGTTAAAACCAATAACACCAAACTTGGGATGAGAAGTAAAATCAGCCTTTGAACATGTCCTGGCTCTGTCATAGCTTCCCATTCCAGCAAGCTTCCTGCTGCCCCCATTTGAACAGCAATGCACCTCTGCAGCCTTCTAATCTGGGCCACTAATGCTCTTAAGGTATTCTTCCTCCACCTCAGGTTATTTCTGTCCATTTCATCTTCTCTGCTGGACTTAGGGATTTGGGAGGAGGCAAGGAAGGGATTTTTATCTCACCCTATTTACCAGGAAATACATACATACGCACACACACATGTTGTTCCCGTTTTTCTTTAATAACTGAACATATACCTTTATTAAGGTAGTTTTTGGAGCAATCTATGAAACTAACAGCTTTTAGGACTCCTGGGACTTATCCTTTTGGTTTTTGAAGTGTATTCCCCAGGCTATTACCCGTGTCTCAGAGGGGCCATGGCATCTGCAAACACTCTTCTCCCAGCCTGACCGAGTTCCCTGGGCAGCCTTGGCTCTTAAACATGTAACTTAGGGCCTCTCCTTGGACTGCTTGGAGCTGAACAAGATCTCCTGTCAAATCACTGTCCGCTTGTTGAAAACCAAACTTTAAGCACTTGCTCAGTGTCAGGCACTGGGGCCAGTACTCGTCACATGTGGAAAATTGATTTAATGTGATCTCACTTAAATCTCCCAGAACCATAGGCAATTTTACAATAGAGGGAGTGGGAGACACACATGCCCTGTCTGCCCTCCACACTGGGGTTCTGACTGTTCTACCAGGCAGCTCCCTAATGCCCAGCAGGTGGCACCTGTGGCCAGCAGAGATGCACAGTTTATCCCCTTAGCCATGCTTGATCCTCCCAGACCTGTACACACAGACCCTTCATTAGCTTATTACCAATTAAGCCCTTGTTTAAATAAATTCAAATTCAATTAAAAAATATGTGAGTGGGTTTCAGTGGAAACAAAGTGAACTAAACTTGTGGTGTGTCCTTAAGGAAAGTTACTGTCCTATCCAGGCACCCCCTGGCCAGTGTTGGGAGATTGGATAGCTCGGAGGAGCCAAAGATATGGACAGAGGGAGGCCTGTAGCTCCATCCTAGGCTAGAGAAGGCAGTTCTCAATGTACTAATATTTTGTTTGTGCAAGTAACAAACGAAGACTGCTGTAGTAGCACAATTTTTTGTTGTAAGAAAAGAAGACTCTGAGTCAAGTGTTGGGGGAAGGTTGAAATATCAGAGAGAGGAAGCACCACGGTCAATTCTCACCAAACTGCCTTGCAACTTTCTCAGTCTTGCTCCTGGTCTCTTCTGCCAGTCACTTCTGTCAATCGCTTCTGTGTCTGCCTTGTTTCTAGAGCCCTTATGTACCCTATCCCATCCAGGTTAGGATTAAAGGCGTGTAGCCTTGAACTCACAGAAACAGAAGTTCTGTCTCTGCAGTTATATTGGTTACCACTCCCCATTTCCATGTGCTGGGATTAAAGGTGTGTGTGATTGACTCAGTTGTTTATCCTTGTATTCAAGGATCAAGGATTTCCTGAGCTGTCTGCCTAGGATTTGACTGTGTGGTCTCTCTGATACCCCAGGATTTATTAAATATTTAACATATATCCACAGGTTGCCGGAGATCAGAGGACAGAACTAGTCACTAGCTGACTATTGAGGCCAAGCGCACACCTTTAATCTCAGCACTTGGGAGAAGAAAGCAGAAAAATCAGGAGTTCACAGCCACCCTGGGCTACACGAGATTGATCCAGTCTAAAAGAGAAATGGAGCCAGGTGGTGGAGGGTCATGCCTTTAATCCCAGAATTTGGAGTCAAGTGCCTTTGATCTCAGTACTTGGGAGACATACTCCTTTAATCCCAGGACTAGGGAGGTGGAGGGAGGAAGTCATATGGCTGGATGGAGAGAGGAATATAATGCAGAAAACAGGAAGTTGACCCCTTTGAGGTTGAGGAGTTGGTAAAGTAAGAACTGGCTGTGGCTTGCTCCTTTGTCTCTCTGATCTTTTGGAATTTATCCCAATATCTTGCTCTGCATTTTTATTATTATTAAAACCAATTAGGATTTGTGCTACATCCAGTAAGAGTGTCGCTAAGTTACAGAAGAGGTCTGGGAAGCTGATCTAACCCACAAATGAAGATGGCAACCATTTTTTCCAATGCTAAGCACTAGGAAACTGGGTGCTTAAGCCTTCAGAACTGTCCCCCAGGATGTTCAGCCCCAAACTCAAACACAAAAGGCTGCTCCAACACCCTAAGGACCTAGCTGTGCAGGATAGGAATGACAGAAGCTGGGCCCACTAGCTGGTAGCCCTAGAACCGGATGATTTCCTGCACCAGTGGAACTCACACCGTAGTATACAGTGTCTTCTTAATGCTGCGACCCTTAATACAGTTCCCCATGTTGTGGAGACCCCAACCATAGAATTATTTTCACTACTACTTCATAACTGTAATTTTGCTGTTATTAATCATAATATAAATATCTGATATGCAGATATTCTTAGGCAACCCCTATGAAAGGGTCATTTGATTCCCAAGGGGGTCATAACCCATAGGTTGAGAACACTGCTGTAGTATGTCAGCTTGGACAACTTCACACCTACCCCAGATGGGGAGGAAGTAGACAGAGGGTGGACATCTGAGAGGGAGGAAATGGGAAGGGCTGACTCCAGTAGCTGAATCTAGGTGAGAGCATCATTTCTCTTGGCCAGCATGAGACAGAACATATGCCAGCCTGTAGCTGGCAGGTTCTCCTCAAGCCTCTCTGAACCTCTAGTAAGATCTCAGGAACATAAATGAAGAAATTCGCTCTGTCTTCAGAGCTGGACATGGAGAAAGTATAGCCTTCATGAAGAAGCACACCCAGGAGGCCCAGGACCTGAGTAAAAAGTGTTTGTATGATATGGGTGATAATTTTATGAACTGGAAGCCTAGGGCACCCCAGAAGACATATCCCTCAGAGGTCTACACGCTCACACAGACACACAAACACACAAGCACATAAGTGTACTGTGTGTGCTTCCATATGCACACACCCACACTCTGCATCCTCCCTTGATAGTCCATTCCAAATCCTCGGTGAGTAGTACATGTATATATTGATGTGGTGTGTGCCTGTGTACATGCAGATGTATATACACATGTATGCACATGGGGGTGCAGAGGTTGGTGTTGGCTATTTTCTCTATCACTCTCTCATTTTTATTACTGTTATTGTGTATGTGCATGATGTGTGTGTGTAGGTTTGAAAAAAAATGCCACAGTGTACCTATGGAGGTCAGAGGCAAACTGTGGAATGTCAGCAGACATTTCTTGTCCTGACTGCCCAGTCCCAAATGAACATGCAGAGGCTTGTATGAATTATAAATACTTGGCCAGTAGCTCATACTTATTACTAATTAGTTTTAACATTTTAAATTAACTCATATTCCTTATTTACACTCTGCCACATTAGCATGGCATGTTGATTTCCTGCTCCATCTTCATCTGGCTGGTGACTCCTGACTCCACCCTTCTCCTTCCCATCATTCTTAGTTTGGTTGCTCCACCTATACTTCCTGCATAGCTACTGGCCAACCAGCATTTTATTAAAATAATTTGACTAACAAATACTTACAGTGTAGAAGAGAATTACCCCACATCGGTGGAATCATCTCTCTCCTTCCATACTTAATGTGAGTTCCAGGGACCAGATTCAGCTCTCAGACCTATAGGTCAGGTGCTTCACTGGCTGGTCCTCCACCCTATCTGTCTTCACTGAACATGGAGGTCATTGATTCAGCAAGGCTGGTCGGCCAATGAGTGTCAAGAAGCCACCTATCTCTGCCTTCCCAGTGCAAGGATTTCATATGTGAGCCACCATGCTTGATTTTTATGTGGATACTGGGAGCTAAGCCCAGGTCCCCAAGCTTGGCAAGCACTTTACTGTGTTATCTTTCCTCACCCCCTTTTTTGAGACAGAGACTTGTGTAGCTCAGATTGCCCTCAATCTCACTATGTTACCGAGGACGACCTTAAACTTGGTGCTGGATGGACCCTTCTTCTGAGCACAGAAGCTGTGCCAGTCTTTAGCGACTCAGCAAAGGTCATGGCCCAAGCACACTGCAACACCCAGCATCTTCTGTGACTGTCAGCTAGTTGAATCGTGTGCTGGATCCTTCTACAGGGACAAATAAAAAACAATGACCAATAAGGCACATGTGTGTTGAGTGATACTGCTGAACCTGGCCTCCCTGACGACCTACCAGGGTTCTGAGGTCACTGGATGGAACTCGGCTGCTTGTCTGGTATCTCTTTCCTGTGCTTGCTCTTAAACTCAGATCTGATCAAGTACCTCCGCAGAACATGCGACTCGACCCCTATGTGATATTTCCCACTGCCAACTCAATGTGTCTCAGACTCAGCACATCTCTGACTGAAATCATCATGTGCCTTGAAAGCTCGTTTTCTGCTTCCATCTGTCCACCATCCACCAGAAGTACAAAAGTGACCAGTGGCCTTTTACCCCTATATTCTGGTTCTCTGCTGCCTAAGCAGGACCACAGGAAGGCATCTGTGATCCTCATTACTGCCTGTTACTGGAGGTTCCTCACCCTAATTACATGCCAGCCTTCCTCTGACCGTGTCTTGACCCCTTATCCTATACCCCTTTCCACACCTTGCCATAGCATCTTCTAAGATGCAAATGAGTGTTATGACATAACATTTTCTGAAGAAATGTAACACACACATTTACTCACAACCAGACAGGAATCCCATGACAGACCTAAGTACAGATAAACCAAAGTCCAACTTGGTGAACCAGTGAATTTTATTGGGGTCCCTTACAGAAATATGGGTGAGGGGTTGCTATAGGAGCAGAAATGACTCCAATCCAGCATGGGTGACAGTTAACAAATCTTGAAACCTGGAACATACCATACAAACTAAAGGGAACTCACCAGGTTAGACAGTATCCCTTCCAGGTCCCTTAGCTGGTTTAAATGGATTCCAGGCAGGTCAGCTGATTTAGGCTTCCTCTAGGTCTGGCATTGAAGTTTTCATTGAAGCTCATATTTCTTCCCTCTGAGGGACAGGAGTCTTAGCTTTCATTGCTTACCCTGGCATGAAAAGGCCTAGTGAGTCAGGTCAGTTTCAGGGACTTCCTGAAGCTATTTTGAGTTGTTTACCTTCCTGGTTGTTTGTTTGTTTGTTTTTGTCAAACCCACCTCCACCCCTCAGGATTTCTGTGCATAGACCTAGATGTTCTGAAACTCACTTTGTAGATCAGGCTGACCTCAAACTCCTGCCTCTGCCTCCCAAGTGCTGGGACACACACACACACACACACACACACACACACACACACACTCGCCCACCCCCCATCCCTGGCTACCTTCCTGTTTAAGAGATGTAATGTTTCCATCTCTGGAGGAGACATTACACGACAGTCCATCCCTTCCTCTAGCTCTTAAACTTTTTCCACTCCTACCCTGTTCAGCAAGGACCAGTGAGCCTTGAATGAGGTAACTATAGATGCCCACCTATGACTAAGAAATAGGCCACCATGCCACAGTCTCAAGTTCTGAGACTTCTTGTCTCAGAACCTTCACCAGTAGTTATGAATTGAGACTGATAACAACTGTGATCAATGGGCATAAACACAGGTGTCTAACACAGATACATCA
Organism: Sigmodon hispidus; assembly: GCA_004025045.1. NCBI lineage: Eukaryota > Metazoa > Chordata > Mammalia > Rodentia > Cricetidae > Sigmodon > Sigmodon hispidus. The sequence continues at coordinate 142,800 of PVIH01001274.1, read as the reverse complement.
CATTCATCTAGAAAACCCATACAAGCTGCTTCCGCAGTGGGACCTATAACCTCCCCAGCCACAGGTTTTTGTCCTGGTTTACAGTATCAGGCATGAACTCTCTTCTGTGAAGTGGGCCTTAAATCCAACTGGAAAACTGTTGGTCTTACCAACAGCCAAGTTGTGGCAGGTACACTCTGCCTAGTGTGTCAGTATCTCAGCACTCAGGCTCCAAACCCGAGCAGGAATGTTGGTGACAGTTCTCTGCAGGCAGCCTGCAGGTCTCCTCCACCAACTATGAAAGCTGGCGGCAGGGTGGGAGTTTACAGTCCAGTCCCATGTCCTGCAGCCACATCATGCACGTGTCTTCAGCAACAGTTTTACTGTCTAGTTCTGAAATACAACCAACATCAGTGGAAATAGGCTTCATGGTTTGTGGGGCCTTGGGGGCTTCCCTAGCCACCAGCTCACAAGGACATAGCCCATCCCCGGCACTGGGGTTTTCTTTCAGTAACCTTATGGCTTCTGGGAGTTCTCTTTTCCACCCATGTTAGGTATATATACATATATATAGCTTTTTAATTTAAAACTGTAGCTTTGGTTTTAACAATCTACTTATCCTTTCAATTAACCAGCCTGAGTAGGATTGAAGGTAAATGGAAGTACCATTGTACATACCGGTTTGTCTCTGCAATAGCTTTCCAAATCTGCAGAACACTCAAACATTAGTGTCATGTCACCTATATAAAAGAGCCACTTCCAGAGGATGGGCAGAGCAAGGCGACATCCCATCCCATGTCTATGATAATCTTGGCAAAGCGCTCTGAAAGCTTGTTGTCACCTGTTCTCAGCAAGGGTCCAGTGGGCTCAGTAGTTCACAACTGAGACGCTAAAGTCAAGCAGAAACAAGGTCTAAGGCAGCATGGAAAAGTCTCCACCCATTTGTGTCTGTTGCTTCCTCCACAGAACGAGGCCGGGTACAGTGCCTGGAGAGGAGGTGCTGACTTGATTAGTTTCCTGTGATCCCTGCTCATTTTCTCTGAGCCATTCATTATATTTCCGTATCCTGAAGCTCTTGCACTGGGCCTCCCTGCATTTCTCTGGATCTGATGAATTCAATGGGCCTGACTTCATCTGCTTAGACCAACCCCCAGGGCTAACAGGGAATGTGGAACCAGCTCTCCCTGCTGCACCCGCTGGCTCCCTAGGTTATACAGGCCTTCGGTTGGCACTGTAGCTGTTTCTGCCCACTCACCATACTCCAGCTGGGCAAACCATAAACCATCTCTCTTCCCAGCATAACCTTCTCCTGGGGGTGGGTGTACTCTTTTTATTTGGGGGATAATTACCGGCTTGGTCATCTTTACCTGTATTGCTCTACCACAGAATTCTTCTATGAAGTGTTCTTCAGGCTTTACAGCCTTCCAGAATCCCCTTAGCACACAACTTGGCTTTCTGTCCATTTTTTTCCCTTATTAACACTAGTTCAACACAAATTCTGCCATATTTGTCTTTGACAACCCATACAGACTGTGGTGGGACTGTTCTCTGTATTGTCCTATAAAGAAGCTGTTTGGCCTGTGTGGAGCACTGTAGAAGTGGGTGAAGGAATCAGGAGAGACAGATAGAAGGTGGGTAGAGTCAGGCAGTCTCCATCCAGCCTCCAAAGAAGAAGCATGTAAGACCCAGGTGAGCAAGGGGCCATTGGGCTATGCAGTAGGTAGATTAATGGAAATGGGTTGAATTAAGATGAAAGAGCTAGCTAGTAATGTGCCTGAGACATGGGCCAAACAGTATGAAGTAATATAAGTGTCTGAGTCATCTTCGGGGGATAAAAGTCGCCATGGGCAAGTCGAAACTTCTGTCCCGAACGAGGTCAGAAATCAATTGACAACAACAGACTTCTTCCTCTGCTTTTCCTTTTATCATCTGCTCTGTGTTGCACTCTCACTTTATAGACACTCTTTACATGCTGGTCTAAGTCACTGAGATCTGCAAAGCCTTTCCTACTTTATAAACACCTTGCCCCAGCAACAGACTTAGCAAAGTCATTGAAGTTCCCCACTAGCCTTGAGGTCCCTGCTGGGTCAACCTTGTCTTTAACATACATCTCTGTGAACATAATTTTATGTGGGCCAGTGAACTGGGGTTCAAACACAACTTTTCTATTTCCTAGTTCCCTCAGTAACATCCATCCCTCTTCTATGTCCTCCAGCCCCAATATTTGTGGGGACCTCACATGGAGAAAAAAAGAGTTCCTAATGGCTTTGATAAACCAACCCTTCAGGGACTGATTTCTCTCACATTGTCTTGGTTTATAGAGCCTTTGCCTTAAGCAGGGATGGGAAGTTACATCACTCAATTTTCGTCCCTCCACAGTAGTCAGACTATTGTAGGAATTATTCACTTGCAATTGATTATATAAAGGATTAGTATTTATTAAGGGGATATATAAACACTCACTGATACAAATTGAACCTTAAGGCAATTTTTGGAGAGTGAAACTGTCTCACACAGTAATGGTGCCAATCCTTTCCCCGAGAACACAGAAACAAACAGGAAGAAAGGGCAGTGTGCAATGGGGTTCTCACTGGGGGCTGGCCACGCCCCATTCAGGGTCCTGAGACCCCAAAGCTATGCCTCTAGGTCTCCCTCAATAACGCCTGAATCCCACTACATCTCTCTCAAGAAAGTTTTAAAACTAAGTATAAGACTATATATAATAGAAATAATTACAAGGTAATGTCTAGAGAAGGAAAGGCAATAACATAAATAAGATCAAACTATAATAAACCATAAACATAAGGTATATTTTAAATGTCTAGCATATTGGTAAGTGGCAATAATAGAGATTTTAAAGTTGTTTATCTCGAATAATATGAATCTAATGTCTGAATGTTTTTAGCTAAGATATGAGATGGTACTAACTTTAACTATTTAGTCTTTAACCTCATTAAAGTCTTGAGAAGGAAAATATGTTATCTGAATAAGACAGAAGCACAAGAGAATAGCTTTAAGATTTAGGATAGGACAGGGACAGTCAGCTGCCTGGACAGTTATTTATAGTTTTTTTTGTAAAGTTGGAGTATTTACTTTTTTGGCTATAGGCATAGGATATCTGACTTTTTATAGAAGTAGGTTATTTTGAGAAACTGTTTTATCTTGTCTTGGCAGGTTTTAGTAGTTTTTATTTATTTATTTTTTTAATTTATTTTTTTAAACTTTATTTATTTATTATTTATTTATTTATTTGCCTTGGTGTTTGTCTGGAACTGGAACTACAGACAGTTGTTAGCTGCCATGTGGGTGCTGGGAATTGAACCCGGGTCCTCTGGAAGAGCAGACGGTGCTCTTAACCGCTGAGCCATCTCTCCAGCCCCTTATTTTTTATTTTGTTTGTCTGCATTGGACAGCGTGTTTACTGTTAGCAGCTGAGGTAAGGGCAGTTCTTTGCCCAATAGGTCATTGTCTGTCAAGGAAGACAAATTTTTTTGTGGAGTGTCTTTGATGTCTAACACCATCTTGAGAAAGGAATAGTAATGTTAGGAGTTATTGTGTCTTCTATGGCCAAATTTTGCATGACAAAATATTAAATGTCATATTTTTTAGGTCTGTGAAGTGATTGAAGACTTTTGCCTATCTGATATGTTATATTATATATCTGAGAAACTTAAACAACATGACTACTATATGTCAAACTTAAGTAACTGTGATCTGTAATTTTTATTACTTTAAAGACTAAAGCTTATATTGTAAAAATAGAAAAATCTATAAATAGTGTATAGTTTTTGAATAATGACTTTTAGTATGACAATTATATAAACATTAAACAAAGGTAAATGTATAGTATAAAATGACAATAGTATCTTAAATATATATTATATAAAATATTTAAACAGAGGTATATAAAACATCTTAAACAGAAATAGTATATATATTATGACTAGTATAATTAAACAAGGGTAGAAATTGTATAGTGGAAATGATAATGTTTAATATGTATTAATGTGTAAAATATTTTAAACAGAGGTAGAAGCACATGTAAAATATGGCAATTATAGGGTGTAGTGGGATTCAAGCATTATTGAGGGAGACCTAGAGGCATAGCTTAATGTCTTAAGGTTAATTTATGCCTTAATGCCTTAAGGTTCAATTTGTTCAATTTGTATCAGAGTGTTTATATATCCCCTTAATAAATATTAATCCTTTATATAATCAATTGCAAGTGAATAAATCCTACAACAGACTGATCCTGTCCACTCTCCTGTCCCTCTACCTCACAAACCAGGTTGAGACAGGATCTTTCATTGTCTATTTAAGAGTTTCCTAATTCTAGTGCTGAGCACTTCCTGATGATCTTAGTTTTTGTTTACTGGAACATTGAAAAGGCCACATCTGTAGGATGAACCAAAGATTTTCCCTAATTTTCTACTAAAGCTCATGCTTGATGGACATCTACTGCCTTTTCCACCCCTCCCCCATCTTCTCATTTATCTTGTTTACTTGCTAACACAAGGGATGCTCCATATCTGCCTTTCTTGTTGCAATTACTCCTTGATACAAACAAGTTCTTGCTTTACATAAACAAGTACCAAGATGACCACCATCTTAGCCTCAGAGGCATGTGGTGATATATTTTATATTTAATAAAATCAGCCTGGAATATAGAGGACAGAGCCATCTCTTCAGCTTTTTTGTTTGTTTGTTTTGACAGGGTTTTCTGTGTAACAGCCCTGGCTATCCTGGAGCTTGCTTTGTAGACCAGGTTGGCCTCGAACTCACAGAGATCCTCCTGTCTCTGCCTCCTGAGTGCTGGGACTAATGGTTGTGGACTATATCTGAGAGTGGCCAGGCAATTTCCACTCCCGCCTGCCAAGTCTCAACTCTTCTGTGTTAACCTCAAAGACTGCAAGATTTCCCTAGACTTTACCTATTTTTCAGGGAATCTCTATATTTACATGGTGTCCCCTGCACCCTATCAAACAGGAATGCCACCCCACATCACACAGATGAAGACTGCTATTGTGTGATGGTTCTATTGTGTTCTGACAAATAAAGCTTGCTTGGAGTCAGAGGGCGAAGCAGACCACCAGCTGACCAAAATTAACCATAGAAATGTGGAAAAATGGAGGCAGAGGGGAGATAGGAAATAGTAAAGATGGGCTGAAAGAGGATCTTGGCCTTTTTGGACAGAGAAACTATAGAGGTACGAAGGAAGCAACTGGTGGCTGCTCCTGTTATGCCCTTGACTAAGAATTTCCATGCTTGCCACCAGGCTACGTACAGATTCCATGAGAGCCAGGGTCGATAGCCTGGATCCAGCGCAGCGGAAGGGTTAAGGGTCATTGCCCTGCTGGGCAAGGGTCATTAAAAAAAAAATACATAAGCAAGATACAACAACCTTGGCATTCCAGGATTGGGCAAAGGGATAAGGTACAGCAGCCATTGGAGTTTTCTGGCACCAATCCAACCATTGAATCCACTGGCTGCTGCAGGGGTTCACTCGCAGACCTGGGCCCTGCCCCCAGGTATCAACGTGGGAATGAATACAGGTCCTTACACTCCCTGCTTCTCTGATCTTTCAGGTTTTTACCCCGATAGCTGACTCCTGATTATTTATTGATAAAGATTAACTAGATAAATACTTCATCTGGTGTCCAACTTTGGGACCCAAATTCATGAGATAGCTGCTTTTCTGTGGCTTACAGCTGTAGGCCCGCAGGAACTGCATGTGGGAGCTATATCCATTGGAGTCACCTCAATTGGCTTTTTCTTTTCTTCCTCAAGCTCTGAGTCTAGGATTTTCCTGTTGCAGCCTCTCTACAGCAGTCTCCACAGCCCCAACTCCACAAGCACCTGGCTCCAAACACCACCACTGTGGTATAAGTTTCTGACCTGGCCTAGTCCAAACATCTGAAAACACCCACTGCTGCTTAGCCTCCCCAAAATGACTCAGATGCTTATATTAATTACATGCTGCTTGGCCTATGGGTAAAGCATATTGCTAGTTAGCTCTTGCATCTTAATTCAATCTATTTCCATTAATCTGCTTTGTCACATGGACCATGGCTTACCTATTTCTTTACATCTTACTACTTGGGCAGCTGGATCACATCTCTCTTGACTCTGCCCTCTTTCCCCTTTATCTATGCTCAGATTTCCCACCTCCTTCTAGGATGCCCTGCCATAGGACCAAACAGTTCCTTTATTAATGAATGACATTCACCACATACAGAAAGACATCCCACATCACCACCAGAGTTGCCCCCTCACCACTGTTCAGCTCTGTCTTCAGGATGCTCTGTGCTCTCACCTCCCACCAGTCACACATGCTGCTTTCACATGTCCCTGTGTCCACCTTTCAGATGGCTGGCTCTGCGGCTCCATTTCCCTGTGGACTGTGGGCATTCCCTGAACTCCCTCCTCAGGCTGCTGAGGTGTGATCAGTGGCAGCTGTCTTCAGCTTGGCTGTGTATTACCTGTGTTCTCTGCCCAGACATGCTACACAGCAACAGCCAGCCTTATACTTCACTGTCATTGTCAGCAGATTTAGTGAGATAATTTGGAATTCTTTTTTAAAGACTTATTTGTTTATTATGCATACAGTATACAGAAGAGGGTAGCAGATGTCATTATAGATGGTTGTGAGTCACCATGTGGTTGCTGGGAATTGAACTCAGGACCTCTGAAACAATAGTCAGTGCTCTTAACCTCTGAGCCATCTCTCCAACCCAATTTGGAATTCTTAAGAAAGGGAAATTAGTTTTAAAAAAGAACATTTTTCCCAAGATAAAAAAATAGGAAATAATATTATGATGAAGGAAGTTTGGTCTCTGTATGTTGTGGATGGTTTGAAAGTAGAACAATTAAATGAGTGGATAATTAACTTAGTTGGAATTTATATATTGTAAATTATAATCATTATCAATTTGGTAATTCTTGTTTTATCCCTAAAAAAGGGTGGTTGATATCAGTGCTAAGATACAGTCCTTAGAAAAGGTTACTAATGAAAATGATGCAATTTTGACTGATAAGTTACAAGCCTTAGAAAAACTTACTAAAACATATAATAAAGATATTCAGATAGAAATAGAAAAATTTAAAGAAGAACAAACCTCACCTTATGAAATTAGAGAAAGAGCTCAAAGTTATCAAAAAAAATCCTTAATTTACCAGTCTCCTTATGGAAACAACTGTCAAATGATAACAGGTATTCCCAAGGCTATGGAAGAGCTAACTAGATTCCTGTGGAAATGTTATATTTGAGGAGATTTAAGGAATCAATAGTCTCATATGGTATGCATTCACTATTTGTGAGGCAGATGTTAAATTCATGGACAACTAGTAACAGAATTATCCCACAAGACTGGGAAGACTTGGTTACAGCATTGAAAGCTGGTCCTCAATTACAATGGAAGACCTGGTAGAAAGACGAGACTAGGACCATTGAATAATAGAGTAGAGCTATAGGTATTAAAATTTCCCAAGACCAGCTTCTGGGAGAGGGTGATGCTGATGCATGAAGACAGTCTATATATGATAAATATAAAAATTCCTGGCATGCCACATAGTGAACCCAACATGGTGCTGGGTGAGATAAGAATTCCTGGCATGTAGCAGCCACTTGGTAAAGCCAACATGGTGCAGAATACTCTATATATGGAAGGCACATCCCTAGGCATGGCTACATAAATCCGTGTCTACTCATTTTCTTATAAGAAGTGCACCACATGGAAGTTTCTCTTCTCTCTCTTTTCTGCTTCTCTGCCCCTGTACTCACCTGGAAACTCTCCTGAATAAACTCTCCTGTGGCCCTGGTAGTATATGTATGTGTGTGTATGTATGTGTGTATGTATGTGATCTCATATGCAAAACCAAAAATAAACATTCCTTGGCTCTATGCCATATAGTAGCTTTGAATGCTTGGGACAGAGTTGAAGAAATCAAAAAGAGAATTGAGTCATTTACTAAAGTTATTCAAGGCCCAAAAGAAACCTTCACTAATTTCTTAGAAAGATTAACTTCAGCAGTAAATAGAATGATACCAAATCCAGAAGCTAGACAAATAATCATTGAATCTTTGGCTTTTTAAAATGCTAATTCACAATGCAAAGGGGTAATTAGGCCTTTAAAGGCAAGATCAGCACCCATAGAGGAATGGATTCGAGATATAGTCAACATTGAATCTCATAACCATGATGCTATTTGAAGAGATGATTTCTTGAGACTTGAAGAAAAATCAAAATGTCAGATGTTTTAATTAATTTAATAAACAAAGTCACCTTAAAAGGCACTGTAGGAAGGGCATTTTTGGAAACAATAATTTTTCTAGGAATAATCCAAACAGAAGGCCCCTGGAGTATGCAGAAGGTGAAGCAAAGGCTGAAACTGGACTAATGAATGCAGATCAACAAGGTACAGACAAGATAATCCTTTATCATCAAGAAATACCTTGGGGGGGGCCTCTTGCAGGGCCTCATGTCAAATATGGGTCAATCATTTCCTGTCCCTCTAACTCTTCACCAGAGAAATTAAAGGACCTAATGCTTATTGTAAAAAATTATACTGCTCTAGATGATAGAAGAGCTTTAGAAAATAAAACAAAAATTTTAGGAGAATCCCTAATGGAAATGTTCTGGTAAACTTCTATAAATGACCAAAGACCAAAGTTAAAAATATGAATAAATGACATTGTAATTGAGGGTCTGGTAGACACAGGGGCAGATGTAATAATAATTGTATTAGAATCTTAGCATCTAAATTGGCTTCTTTAGGAGGTGGTGTTCAGCTTTTAGGGATTAGATCTTTATCTCAGGTAAAACAAAATAGAAGATGGGTAGAATGTAAAGGGCTAGAAGGACAGAGAGGAAAATTAAAGCCATATGTGGCTAACATAGCAATGAATTTTTAGGGACATGATTTGTTACAGCAATGGAATACCCAGATTAACATTCTTCCAATGCCAGAAACAAATCACAAACTAACATATGTTTCTGGGGAAAATATTAAAAAGTATTATAAAGAACAATCATCAAACATTCAGGTTGTACATAAACAGGGCACAACAGCTGCTGATCTTTCAATTGTACCAACAGTCCCACAGCTGCTTCCAAATAATCACTCAGATGCTCACATTAATTATAAATTCTTTGCTTATGGCTCAGGCTTATTACTAACTTGTGTTTACATTTACATTAACCTGTTTCTATTCGTCTATTTATTGTCACATGGTCTGTTACTGGTCCTCTAACATCTTGCTCCTTGGGCAGCTGGCTCGCTTCTGTCTTGACTCCACCATTCTTCATCCCAGTCCTCAGTTCAATGGTACTGCCTAATTTTATCCTGTCTTGCCATAGACCAAAACAACTTTATTATTAACCAAATGTGAGCAACACACGTTCAGAGCATACAGAAGGATCATCCTACAGCAAATAGCCCTATCTTTAAAATGGTTAACTGACAAACCTGTCTGAACAATGGCCTTTGACATCAAAAAAATTACAGGCCTCAGGACAACTGGTACAGGAGCAGCTAAATGTTCAACATACTGAAAAATCTCCCAGTCCTTGGAATTCTCCTGTATTTGTTATTAAAAAAGAAATCTAAAAAAGGAAGAATGGTAACTGATATAAGAGCTATTAGTAAGATGATTCAGTCAATGGGCTTTTTACACCTTGAAATAATCTTGCCTCGCTATAGAAGACCTAAAGGATGGTCTATTACAGTGACTGTTTTAAAAGATTGTTGTTATTGTTTTTTCTTAACCGCTGAGCCATCTCTCCAGCCCTTTGTTATTGTTTTTTACTGTACGTTTGCAAAAACTATTGTAAATGATTTCCAGTTCTGTTTGGGCCAGAAGTTCTGACCTTGCTTTTACCCTCCAAAGAATTCCCCAGAGGCTTATATTAATTTCATGCTGTTTGGCCTATGTTTCAGGCACATTACTAGCTAGCTCCTTCATCTTAATTCAACTCATTTTCAGTAATCTACCTGGCCATGTGGCTATGGCCAGTGGCCCGTACCTGTATTCCTATATGCTGCTCCTTCAGCAGCTGGCTGGAGACTGACTAACTCTATCCTCCTTCTACCTATCTCTACTCTGATTTCTCCACCCACTTCTATGGTGCTCTACATAGACCAAAACAGCTCTTTATTTAAGGAATTACATACAGAAAACAGTCCCACCACAAAAAACAGAATAGAGAAATATTTGCCTTCACAATGCCTACTTATAATAATTCTCAGCCCAGTAAAAGATAATAGTGGAAGATTCCCCTCAAAGAGATATTAAACAGCCCAGCTCTGTGCCAATATTTTGTACAACAGCCATTGGAAATAATTCATAATCAATTTCCTCAATATATAGTTTACCATTAGATGAACAATATCTTACTAGCTAACTGACCTGTAGATATCTTAGAGAAAATATTTGAAGAAGTTAAAAAAAAAAATTTGTCTTGTGGATTACAGCTTGATTCTGAAAAAATACAAAGAGGAGATACCATTAATTATCCATGATATAAAAGAGGCTTATAAAAAAATTCAACCCAAACAAGTACAAATCAGAAGAGACCAGTTGTGGACTCTTAATAACTTTCAAAAATTGCTGGGAGGCATTAACTGGCTATGGCTTACAACTGAATTAACAACTCAAGAACTGAGTAATTTATTTCAAACTTTACAAGTGTTAGTTTTTTGCATGTGGACACCCCTCCACACACACACACATTCACTACCAAATGCCACACAAAAGTTTATTTCAGAGAGTTACCAAGAGGCAGGTACCTGGAGAAGAGCAGGAGAGAGAAAAGACAGAGAGGGAGAGAAGAGGGGAAGAGAGGAGAGAGAGTGGTCTGCCACGTGGTGGTTCTTTTTAAGAGAAGGGGTGGGCACGATCGACGTAGCCATGGTGCCTTTTGTACTCGGTACCATGTTGGCTTTACCACGTGGTTGTTACATGCCAGGAATTCTTATTTCACCCAGGAACACTTACGACAAGGGCTTAAACAGTCCAAGAAAATTATCACTGAAGCTGAGAGAGAATTGGCTCTGATAGAAAAGAAATTACAGGATGTATATGTGGATAGTTTAGATCCAGAGCTTGACTGTATTCTAGTTATTTTACCTTCTACACATTCCCCTCCAGAAATTCTAATGCAAAAAATAAATAAATAAATAAAAATCTTAGAATGGATTTTTACCACAAGAAAACAGAGGGAAAAAAATCAAAGACCTATGTAGAAAAGGTTTCTGAGTTAATTCCAAAAGAAAATTTGAGACTTCATCAATTAGCAAGAATGGACTCAATAGAAATTACAATACCTTTTACTAATGCTAAAATTTCCTCTTTAGGGACAGAAAATGAACATTGGCAAATAGCTTGAATAAATTTTGGGAAAGAGATTAACAACAAATAAACCTCAAGCAAAAGGAATTAGTAAAGAGAACTAATTGGTGATGGTCAGGAGAAAGGCTGAACATAAGAGGACTCAGGGATCTTGTTCTGAAAAGAATAGGGGCACATGAAAATGATACGATAAAAGGTAGATTATTCAATCTACTTTTAAACCAAAAAGCAACTATTAGTCTTAAATTATTTTACATTAGTATGGAGTTTTGTATATTGATACAAATGTAAGGTTATTTTTGTTAGAACCTAATGAACATGCATTTCTTTCATTTAAGGCATTGCACCTATATAGCTCATTTAACGATGTAATATAAATTCTAGTCCTTGACAGTTATTATTACAAACTAGGGTAATAAAGAAATTCAGGTTAGTAGCTAGTCACCTATTAGGTATATTTTCAAGATCAGATATTTTAGATAGACAGGTGATCTTCAAACACTTGACCTACAGAATATGGCATTTAAGATGTTTTAATAACAAGGTTTTGTTTTGTTGACACTGAGACTTCTCTGCTCCTGGCAGCACCAATCTACTTCAGAGATGTTGGGCACTGAAGAGCCTTCAGATGGAGTTTGCTTTCTTTGTGGCAAAAGTTAGCCACTGAACAAGAAATTGTCTTTGCCTTGACTGCTGACAGCATGCTGCCCAAATTGGACAAACAGGACAGAAAAGAAAGTGACTGCCAAACTTTGCCAAGAAAATGCGGGTCAGTTCTTCAAAAATTCTGCTTCTCAAAATAGTCTGTCAGATATTCTAGGCCTGTAGGCCAGGGATGAAAGCCCCAACATTGCAGAGGAACCTTGGGTGACTGTCCAAGAAGCCAGCTGCTTTTTTTTTTTTTTTTTTTTTTTTAAAACTTTATTTATTTATTTGCCTTGGTGTTTGCCTGGAACTACAGCTACAGACAGTTGTTAGCTGCCATGTGGGTGCTGGGAATCGAACCCGGGTCCTCTGGAAGAGCAGACGGTGCTCTTAACCGCTGAGCCATCTCTCCAGCCCCAAGCCAGCTGCTTTTGCCATTTCTTGTTTTTGGAAGTTGTTTGCTCTGCACATCTGCACTCAAGTACTGTTAGATCTTTCTCAGGTCTCTGATGGAGCTGAAGACCAAACAGTTACAGTTTCCTTGTTACCAAATTCAGAGAAGAAACTCACAAAAGAGGTGTAAAGTATGTAAGGTTGAGAGACATAAAGGGATAGTTTTGGGTGGTGATGCAAGTTAGGATAGAAAGTGAGTTGGGTACAACACTTTGAACTCAAGGTAGGATAGATAATGGAGTATTTTCTCTGCAATGGACTGAACATTGTTAATGTAATTCTTCCCTACATATATTTGTATATAGTTATTGTACTTATTGTGAATAGTTTTACTGTTAGTTAAGACCTTTACTTTTTTGAAGTAAAGGGATAAATGCTATGTGATATTTTGATTGTGCTGACAAATAAAGCTTGCTTGAGGTCAGAGGGCAGAAGAGACACTAGCTGACCAAGATTAACCACAGAGTTTAGAGGACTAGAAACAGACTGGAGACAGGAAGCAGCAAGGCGGGGCTGAGAGAGCATCTCTGCCTGTTAGACAGAGAAACAACAGAGGTAGGAAGCAACTAGTGGCTGCTCCCTGCTTTTCTGATCGTTCAGGTTCTCAATCTGATAGCTGATTCCTGATTTTTTAACGATAAAGATGAATTAAATTAACACTTCAGACTGCCATCCTGGTATTACTTTCAGACACTTCCAATCCTGATGGCTCAGCCTCAGTTGCACATCTTACTATCCACAATGAGAACCATGCCAACTGTCTGGGATTTTCTCTGCAGATGCCCTGCCTCAAACTTCTCAGCATCAGTTGTATGCATGCCTTGAGACTCATAGCCAAGACCATGTACTCACTCCTTCCCAACTCGTCTTTGCTTCTGTCATGTTCTTTTCAAGTGCCAAATATGCTGTATGACAAACCTTTTCCTGGGGAGACGCAACACAGAGATATATCTATTCACTCCAGGCCATGTTGTAACTGTGTCAAGGGACCCCACAAAGACCACCAAGAAGGAGCTAGATTCTGATACATGATACAGAATATGGCATTTAAGATGTTTTAATACAAGGTTTTGTTTTGTTGACAATGAGGCTTGTCTGCTCCTGGCATGAGGATCAGTTTATTCTTTTGGACAGGTTCAAACCCAGGCCAGAACCCTATGTTCCTACACAGTGGAGGGAATTCTGACCTGAGTTCAGGGGTGAAAGAGCTTTTAAAGAAAAAATAGGTAATTGGGTATTACACATCTTGGCATTTTAGGATTGGCTAAAGAGGTATGAGGCAAAGTAATTCTTGCACACTATTGGTTAAACTTTTGGTGGGAAACCAAGTATTTATTCTATCGGCTGTCAAGCTTGTCCCTGAGATTTTTCCTGGATTCATTTTAGACCTGGGCCCTGCCCTCAGGCACTGAATGGTCTTTCCCTGAGATAAAGTTTTGTAATGGTAAATCTATGGCTTCACAACCAAAGTTCCCACTTGGTGAACCCAGGAGGAGCTTTATAGGGGTTATCTACAGGACTATGGGTGAGCAGTTACAGAAGCAGAAATGACCCAAAGATGGCTACATCACCAAAGCCTACCTGAGCATGGTGACAGCTCACAAAGCTGGGAACCTGGAGCACACTGCATAGCTTGTAGGCAGCTCAACTTTTGGAGAGTGTCCTTTCCAGGCACCTCAGTTGGTCTAAACCTCTTCCAGGCAGCTGGTCTGGTCTGTGAGTCTTTGCAGCTAAGCTTCTTTCCCTCTGAGGGGAATCCTTTCTTTTATTGCTTACTCTGGCAGGGAGAGTCCTACTGAATCAGATGAGATTCAGGAGTTTCCTTAAACTATATTGAGTTGTTTACCTTCCTGTTTAAAGAGCTTACCAGCAGGATCTCAAAGAATTGAGAAGTTGTCCATATCCAGCTAAACCTTTGTGTCCTCACTGCACTGGAAGACAAGTCCAGCTCCCCAGCAAGCCATTCCTGTCTATTTCACATACTGTCCTTCCAATCTCCTCTCCAGCATCATGATATCTTGCACCTCACTTTACTGTCTTCCCTGCTAGACCATCCCCACCCCTTCCGTCTCAGACTTGTCACATGTCCTGCAGGATGATATAGGGTTTCTTGTTTCCATCCAGGCATGCAAATTACCAGAGGGCAAGGGAGACCACTTGCCACCAAGGTACTTTTTGTGTGATGCTTTGTATTGTGAATTTACAGCAAATGTCTGTCAAATGGATCAAGGGTGTTCAACCCTGGGCCATGCACGCTGATTGATACCAAGATGTTGGCAGCACTGACTTATCTCCAAGAAGCCCAGACTCTATTCCATTCCGTGGCCAAACAAAATAGCTTCAGATTTACTACTTTCTGATTTGGATTTGTACCATGTTTACCAAGTTGCGTTTATTTTTAAAATGTCAAATTAATTAGGGTCACTGTTTTTTCTTTAAGGATTTTAGAGAAATTACTAGTTCACTTAAGAGAGTAATCATGGTTTCTTCTACAAAAAGAAAAAAAAAAAATTCCCGTTCCTATCATGGCTACTTGCAGATTACTTTTATTTAGATGCACATTCAGACACCTGCAGACAAAACTTACTCTCAGAACCTCCTACAGCACCTTTGGATCTTTTTTGTTTTCTTTCTGTTTTCCCGCACAGAGTTCTGGTGAGAACCACCAAAAATGCCTCGCTTGGCATTTTCAAAGGGGGGGGGGAACCAAAAACCACAAGAGTTAAGAGAATACAAGAAGTAGCTGAAGGGTCTGGCATTTCTCTAGCATGCTCAAGGTCTTGGATTTGACGAACCTAAATCATTCGAGTGAGCGTCTAATGTCTCTCCCACTTAAAACAGTTCACCCCTACAGTCTTACTTCCTAGTGCACTCCATCAATATGGGACGCCGGATATTAACAACTCCAATAAATTGATTGTGAAAATGGTGAATTAGAAAGCTAAGCTTTTCCCCTCTTAAAGACCTACCACGTAAGATCCTGGTTTCCATGCACTTTTCTCATGGAAACTTATGATCACTGCAAATTAAAGAATAAAAATCTCAATGGCTCAGGGTTGCCCAGTTTTAGTGGTAGCGGGAAAGGGCCTGCACTGGTCTCAACTCCCTGCAGGCAGATAAGCTTCAGAGAGCACAGCAAACGGGTGCTGCACCGGTGGATCCAATCTCCAAGACGTAAGGTGGGCGGTGTCTACACTGGGGAGGTGGAGATTGTCTCGAGGGTCTTGCATGAACGTCGGCACGTGGGATTATGGGGAACTCGGTGGTCTTTACACTAAGACCATGGGGGTGGAGCCTGCTTTGGAGAGCACGCCTTCCTTTGCGTGGGCGGGGACGGAGGGAAAGAAGTTAGATCTGTAGGCGGGACCCCAATGGGTCCCGCCCCCGAGGCATGCTTTGGGCGGAGCCTACCCTAGAGCCGGCCGCATTGCCCTCGTGGGCGGGGCCTAATGGCCAAATGAAACCGCCGCTCGCGCGGTCCAGACCTCCTCATCTCTGCAGAAACGTCGCCGAAACCCGGCTTACGGGACAGCGCTTTTCGTGCCTGGACGTCTGCAGAATAGTTGTCATACATTTCACATGTGCACTTCCGCTCCTCACTGTCTTATGCTCTCCTCCGTGCCCCGGCTCAGCGGCTGCAACTTTATCACCTCCGTCGAACCCACAAGCCTCCGTCTCCCTAAGTAGCTCCCCTCCTGCTGTTCCCACCAAACCCTCCGGACCTGGGTACCTCGGCCGCACACGAGCCGATCGGCATCGAGGGGGTGGGGACAGGCCGCACAGTGGGCGGGACGACGCTGCGGAGCGTTAGGGCACGTGAGGCCGTATCGGCCAATGGAGTGGCGCCGTTGAGGGCGGCGGGGCGGGGAGAGGGCGGCGTGGGGCCGGCGCGGGGCGGGGTCTGACGCGGGGGCGGGGCCTGCCGGGAGAGGGGCGGAGAGACGCCGCCGCCGCTGCCGCCGCCGCCGCCGCCGCCGCGGCTGCCGCAGCCTCTGGGAGCCTGGAAAAGGGGAAGCGAGAGCGGACGAGCGACTCAGTCCCCGGGCGGCGGCTGCAGCGGCGGCGGCGGCGGCCGGGGCGGCGCGACGGCTGGGCCGGGGGCGCTTCTGCTGCTGCGGCGGCGGTGGCGGCGGGCGGCGGCAGGGGCGGCGGCGGCGGCGGCCCGCACCAGCCATGCCGAATAAAAACAAGAAGGAGAAAGTGAGTCGGGGCGGGAGGCTCCGGGACCGGGGCGGGGGTCCCCGCGTTGGCGGGTGGGGGCGGGGCGGCAGGTCGTCCAGGCTCGCGGGCGGGCCCAGGACGCTGACAGAATTGCATGGAGCTGTGGAGGCCGCCCAGCCTCTGAGGTGGCGCTGAGGTGCTAGCTGAGGTCGCTCTGGGTGGCGGCAGATGCTCCGTGCAGTGCTCGGCGTGGCGGGGGCTGGGGTGCTGGAGCGTTCCAGACTCGCCCCAGAAGGCTTAAGGGTGGGAGAGAAGAAAGGAATGGGCCGAGAGCACTGCCCAGGATTGGGTATATCTGTCCCTGCCTGGAGTTTTACAGCCTCCCTCAACCCCCCCAACATAGCCGAAGAAGAACATGAAGAGAAACAGAATTGGAAGGCTTCTGGTTCTGTGTCAGTACTCTATATGATGTAGTTTGCTGCTGGCATATGAAAGCCACCAGAAGCTCTCAGAGATATGAATCAATTTGGAAACGGCATTTGAGCCGATGTAAGTGGTCTAAACATTGAGAACACTAATTGATTTTTTTTTTTTTGTGATGCCTCCCAGGAACCACCAAAACCGGTGAAAAGTGGAAAAGGTTCAAAAGAAGGACAAGACACAGTAGAATCAGAGGTAACTGCTGTCACATACTCACTGCTTTTCTTGAGCAGCAAGAAAATCTAGGGTCTAACACAGGATAATAAAAATCAAAAGTCTCATAAAACGTGTCCCTGTATTGAGACTTTTTGAAGTGTTTTCATATGAGTTACTTATTTTTTCCCACTTTTATTAAAGTGCACACTGTAAAGCTGACATTTAAGAAATAATTTTGTGGCTTCTAACCTAGCAAGCTCTCCCATGTGAACTGGTCTTAAATTGAGTCCCTAGCTCGACTTCATAGTCCTTTTAGAGTTAGGGCAAGCCCCTCCTTCTTTTTCTCGCGGTCAGGTCGCTTTCTCAGTGACTCTTCCATGGACTTTGCTTTCCTTGGTGTAATCTTTTCAGCTGGTATCCTGGACAAGCTTCCCCTGCTGAGGTCTGTTACCTTGAGGCCTTTACAACTAACTACATAGTGTTGGCTGGCTTGCTTATTTATTTATTTATTTATTTATTTATCTATCTATCTATTTATTTATTTAGTCATCTCTAATTTGAGTTCTTTTTTACAGTCTTCTATGTCTTTTTTCTCCAGTCCCCTGTCCTCTTTGGTGAGTTCTGATTTTCCTTGCTTCCTGGCTTTGGTTTATTTTGGATCTAGCTGGAATGCTCCCTTGGGTCATTTGGTAGAATCTGTGTTCCTTTGTAGAGTTGTGCCTTGGGGGCGTTTTCAGGGAAGCCACTTTCTTTTTGCCTTCTCCATCTCATTGTCTTGGAACTGGAGTGCCCAAGGCCAAGGATCTTGAGCTCTGTTGGCTCAGTTTTTAAAAGCTGCTCATTGCTCATTAGTCTTTCTTCTCCAGAGCTGGATCCTTGAGATCTTACCACAGACCTTTTTAATTTGTGAATGTTAGGCCTCTGCCGCAAACCACATTAGAGTGAGTTCAGTTCTGCCTGGGAGACACAGTGAACTGCCGATCTGCAGGGGTTATTTTAGTTCCAGGTTGTCTTTCCCCTCTCATTTGGTGTGTTCTAATCCTCCCTCCTCTGCAGCAGGTGGTTCATCCCAGCAAATCTATTTCCCTCTCTAGAGCTGAAAGCAGAAATCTGAAAGGTTCCTGAAATACCAGTAGTTAGGACTGTCTGCACCAGTCTTCGCCTGCCCTTTCTGTACAGCAGACCATGACGATTGCCTGTGCTTCTGTTTGACTGCCTTCCAGGGCCAGCACTTCAGCAATTTTCTATGAATTGTAGTTGCTTTGCAGGGATATGTGCTCTGTGCTTTGTTGGTTGGAATTGCTAAAATGCCTTACTGTTCCCCAAACCTTCCTTGTTCAGACATGCCTGTATCCCATTAGTCTTGGGAGTCACAGAGAAATATGTTTCGTTTCTCCTTGTTTTAGTAGAAAGAATCTTGCTATCAGAATAGGATAGATAATGTTGAGTTTTGACCTGAAAAACCCATCCCAGTTCAGAAATGCCCATGCCACTGCTGTGTAAAGAAGTATCTGCGAAGTACATTGGGGATTTTACTGTCAGCTGTGTAGGGCTCTTGAGTATGGCCTGCCATGTCCAGTGTGATGCCCAAGTTGTCTTTTTGTATCTTTTCTAGTGCTACTGTCTAAGAACTGGAGCCACAGAGCTTGAAATGACCACTGAAAAACACTGAAATGTTGGGCACTCCTTCCTCAGAAGGATACTCGAGGCAACATGGCATGTTAAGCATGACACTTGGCAGATCACTTGTGTACATTACTTTGCAGGAATAAATACAAATCAAGGTGCTTTAGTTCCTGTGAACTCTTACGTTGACTCCTACTTTCTGATCACTGTTTTCCTCCCTGAGCTCAGCCTTCAGCTCTGTTCTTCTCGTCCCACCCATTCAGCAAGTGAATTAAGTCTTTACTGCACACACTTCCCTTCTGTTGTCCTGTGGCTTATTGAGCCCTTCTAATGCTATATTCCCTTGACAAGCAGCAGTTGATCACATTGCCCCACAAAGGTGACTTGGAGCCTGGGCGGTTAGCATACTCAGGCTTCACAGCCTGGAGAGGTGAACTGGGCAGGTGCCCAGCCATGGATGAGCTGCCAGAGGCTTAGGGAATAATCCCAGCAGAGATTTGAGATGTTAGCCTGTGATTGACTTAACATACCATGTCAAGTGTGTGGAGAGTCCTTACAACAGACATTTGGCTGGCCGTCCTGTCGGCTCTCAGGAGACTTGGCATCCAGCGGTTTATATCGCAGAACACTTTTGGCTAGAATGGGAGCTTTTTCATAAGGAAGGAAAAGTACTAGAGTGAAAGACAGCATGAGACACAGGAAGATATTGCAGTCTGGAAGTTAGAGAGCAAATGTGCTGCTCCGTGCTTGTCTCTAGTGATGCGCTCACTCACCTTGTGCATGGTGTTTTTCTCATCTCTAAGACAGCTGGGTGAGCTAAAGATTTCAGGAGGCCATTTTGAACTATGTGGGACAGATTAGGCCCTACTTTTCCTAAGAAATTTTGCCCTGTAAGATGCACAGCAGGATAGATCTGTTAGTATAGTGGTAACTACTGTTAAAGGTGTAAAGGTGGTTACTACTGCCGAGCAGTTCTTGCCTGGGTCTGGAAATTTCTTCAATGACATCTCTCTTCCCGTTTCTTCTCTGTCAAATAGGAGTTAAAGTTTGACTTGTTGCTTATTCCCATGTGTCCTGAAAGCAAGCATTTCCATCCAGTGCTAGATACAGGCTTATTTTGTATCGTAGCTTTAACTAACAGGCCACAGCTGATTCATGGGCCACTTAAATTGGAAAATGGTAGAGATGGACAGAGAGGACAATTTAGCATTCAGATATAGAGGACCATAATACAGAAGACCATGACTAGGCACATTTTTATGAATAATTAAAATCTTAAATTATATCGGAATCTGGGCATTCCTTTTACAGGGCCATGCCATTGGATGGTGTTGCTGTATTGTCTTGTTGTGTTTTTAAAATATGTGTACTTTGTCCAAAGTTGACGCTTTTAAAACATGTTTAAGATTTTTATAAAGAGACCTGTTTTCGGCACATTAAAGGTTATTTGAGTCTTGTTCTCTGTCTGTATATGTCATATGCCCGACTCAGCTTAGTTTTGTTTGAAAGTCTCTCCAGAGACTCTTACGTAACATCCAGTGCTTGGAAAGAAGCCTGAGCAGCCCTCCCTCTGACTTGGTATCTCACTTTGACACCATTTGTCTTTATTCTGTCCTTTACATTCTATGGCCACTACCCACTGGTGGCCCAGAGCAAGGGGAACAAGACAGGCTTGCCAGGGGTCACATTGTACTGACTAGTAAATAATATTTGTCTGTAAATTAAAACTAAAATTTATAAAAGATTATTAATCAAATAACAGTGATTACGTGTAAACATGTAAAAGATACTTAAGAAAGTATCTTTTAAAATTAACTGGGGGCTTTCTGCTCTCTGTTTCTGCATCAGGCATCTTTCTTGAATAAATTGAAAAAGGACTATAGGAGTGGTTTGGAAAGACTGGTGACTCTCTGTGGAAGGGACAAAGCCTTTTTACATAGGTTGGCTTCAGCCTTACCTTGCCCTCCTGAGGTCTACTACCCTTGCCCAGCACTCAGGTACAGCCTCAAATGGGAGAGCTTGGGAGCTGTTAGGAAATGGCTGCTCCGGGGTTGACTGCCTTTGGGGCCTCAGAAGCTGGTTTTCCTGAAGGTACCCTTTCTTCCAGCTTTTGACTCCATCCACATGTAAGCTGATAGGTGGGACCCCTGGGGCCATATCAAGCCAGGTGCTTTGTTAGAGGCTATTCTTGGGCTGTGTGTATTTATCCTTAGCCTCACCCACTAAATGCCAGTGGCAGGCACTGCTGAATGTCCCTGCCCCTGCTGAGCCACTGCACTGAAAAGATACTCTACAGTGACCACATTTCCCTCCTGAGCATGTCTGGTACTCTCTCCCAGGTATGCTTCTGTGTAGAGCAGCAGTGCTCAGACAAAAGGGAAGGGCCCTTTATACTCCTCAAAGGCGTTGGGAACCCAAACAGCTTTTAAGTAGGTGGGTTACAGCTATCTACCCATATTTTTCATATTAGAAATTAAAACTTAAAAAAGTATTCATCAATTCAGCTAATAATAGTAATACTCATTGCATGTTAACAAAAATAGCATTTGTGTGAAAATAACTTTTTATAAAATTCACTGTAAAGAGGGACACTGTTGTAGGTTTTTGCAAATCTCTGTAGATGCCTGGCTCTACCTTCAGTTCACACATGCATAGCTCACAAAAATCTTCACAACATGGGACTTAAAAGAATTTCATTAAGCTATGTCTAAGTCACTATGAAGACAGGTTAGCTTCCTGGGTCCCTTAAAGCATCTAAAGGAACCCTAGGTAGCAGCTCCAGATATGCTTTAAGAACAAGTGTTTGAAAATACCTTTCTGCAGATTGGTAGGATGGCTCAGTGGGTTAAGGCATCTACTACCCAACCTAACAACCTGAGTTCAGCCCCTGGGACCCACATGGTAGACGAGAACTGCTTCAGGCAAGTTGTCCTCTGACCTCTGACACACATGCACACAAGTTAGGAAAATAATTTATTCTGGTCCTACTGTCTTCCAAAAAATTGGTGGAAGTCTTCAGTTTGTTTGTTTGCTTTTTAGCACCCTCTCAAATTCATCTATTCTGAAATGTAAGAAGTTTGATTTTTATAAGATTTATTTATATTTATGTGCATGAGTGTTTGCCTGTGTCTCTGTGTGTGTGTGTGTGTGCTGTGTGTGCCTAGTGGTCATAGAGGACAAAAGAAGAATTCTGGGTAGTTTTGAGCTGCCATGTGGGTTTTGGGAACCAAACCCAGGTCTCCAAGGATGACAAGTGCTCTTGATTCCACTGTCTGTTTGGTTCGGGAGAAGCGTTTTTTTTTTTTTTTTTTTCTTGGACCATTTTTTTTGGTCTTTTAACCTTCGGTAGTAATTTGCTATCACTTATTTGCAATATACTGCCTTGAGCCACCTTGCCTTCCTCTGACTTGCATGCCCTTGAGGACAGCTGTTTAACATGGCCTGTGCTTCTTTGTATTCTCCATGTGCTAATTAGGACCAACAGATGAGAAATATTTGGTTGTTGGGTTTTAAAAGCTAGTAGAAGGTTGGGAATTTAGCCTAGTTTTGGAGCCCTTATATAGAAAGTACAAAGACCTTGTGGTCAGTCCTCAGCACTTAAAT
Source organism: Sigmodon hispidus (assembly GCA_004025045.1). Lineage (NCBI taxonomy): Eukaryota > Metazoa > Chordata > Mammalia > Rodentia > Cricetidae > Sigmodon > Sigmodon hispidus. The sequence continues at coordinate 120,350 of PVIH01001274.1, read as the reverse complement.
ACATAGTGCCAGAAAACGGAGAGCTTCAAGTCAGTCAGGCTGCTTACCTTTCCATTATTGTAAATTATAAATAACTTTTAGTTATTTATTTTGTTATTTTTTGATCCCAAAGGAATTTTAATGTAGAATTTTCATTCAGCATTATTTATGTTAAGTAAATAGCATTATACTAGCTCAAATGATTGACAGGACTTTTTATTTGCTTTTATATCTGAGACAGGGTCTCACTATGTATTATGTAGCCCAGGCTAGCTTTTTAACTCAACCACTCAGATGTTGAAATTATAGGCATGTGTCACCATATCTGGGACATAGGACTTTTTCTGATATTTTGTGAAAGTTTAAAGCAAATAGAAAATTGCTCTTAAAAGGAATAATTGTCTTACAGATCTTACTTTAAAGGGTCAGTGGTAAATATCTATATCTATCTATATAGTGTGTCTTAATTTAAAGCATTCAGAAGGGAATTTCCACTGAAATATGTTTCCAGTTTCTAACTACATTTATCTGGAGACTTTTTTTTTTTTTGGTAGAATATATTTTTACTCTATTTTGCAAGATAGTACACTTTGTCGATAGGTGTTATAAGGATGAGTGGATGGATGCATGGATGATGGATTTCTGGCCTGGATATCTTTGGTCCTATATGATGAGCATGATGTTAAGAATTGGGTGAAATAAAAAGACCAATGCAGTCCCGACCTGTTAAGAACTTAAGTATTGGCTTTGTGAAGGGCCAGATATAACTGTCCTAGGCCTGAAATATTTGTATGGTTTTTTTACAGCCTCTTACTGTGCTATTATAGGAGAGAGCAGCCTTAGACAATAGTGAGCAAATAAACGGTACCTTCCCACAAAACTCTGACAAAGAAGGTGAGGTAGGGCTTTGTGCCAATACTTAAGTGTTGGACATGTGACCTGGTTCTCTCTAGATAGTCTGTGATAGGGAGTTTCTAGCCAGTTCTACTTTGAGGGTGTTGATTGGAGGGGCCTAGATGGGACCTGTCTCCTAGAAAAAGCCAGCTGCAGCTTGGGTAAGGACACCAGATGCTTTTAGCACCTAAGCAGATAGGACCAGGTCCCTGAGACAGAGGTAGGGGTAGAGGTGGGAGAAATAACTAGCTATGGAGGCACAGGCTTGCATTATGCTGCAGGATACAAGATGTTTCCCTGCCCTTGAAGAGAAGCTAGCTGGTCACCAACTGCTCAGCCCCTGACATGGGTCACAGGATGTCTTCTTGAGGTACGAGACAACGCTGAAAGTTTCAGTGAAGGGAAACTCTTTTAAGAAACTATCCAAGAGTGTTTCCACAGCTGAGGGGCCCACTTGAGGCCAGGCTGGACAATACTGTCTCATCCCCCCACTTAGTGAGTTTGAGATCGAAGGGCATCTTCCCCGTCCACAGTGTCCTTGTTTCTCCACCTGGGGGAGTCAGAGAACAAGCCTAGAATTTAAACTCCAGGAAGAGTAAATGCCTTAGCTTGAAGATGCACTGCGCTTTCCTATCTTTTTGTATTTTGTATTTTTTGCTAAGAAAAGTTGTAGTCATAGGTTAGCTTTCTACTCTGTACAGCTGACAGGTGTTAGTGCTGACAAATGCTAGTTTTGTCCGGGGAGGAGCTCAGAAGTTGGCCACATGAATTGATTTTATTTCCACCTAAAGTAATGAAAATTAAACATAAAGTCAAATTTGTTGGTGCCATTAGCTACATTTCATGTGTTCAGTAGCCATGAGTAGCTTACAGTAGTTAACCAAAAAGTAGAATATATCCAGTCTCCGAGAGAGTCCCATGGGGGCAGAGTTGACTTGTAGCCAAACAATAGTTTACACAATTACTAATGTGAGTGAATTTAATTTAGCTTCATTAGTTCTCTTTAATAATAAAAATTATCAAGTTTCAGATTAAAAATTTAAATGAATAAAAGGTAAATTGGCAAGAAGAAGAAATAGATGAAGAGAAGAAGGGAACACAGAGGAGAGTGCCCTGGTGAGATGGGGAGGAGCGCCTTTAGGTTTTAGTCCGTGACAGGCCTACCCCAGATCTGCACATGAGGAAGACTCCATTTCCCTAGGAGAGGAACCTCGAGAGCCTCACGAGAGGCCACACAGTGTGAGTCATTCTTGCAGACAGTTCTTGTAGGTCTATATTTTGTTAGGTCCAAACATCATTCATATTTGAAGATAAAATAATGCAAGGACTGAGAATGTTGATCATAGAGCCGCCTGCATGCCTACCATGCAGTAGACCCTGGGTTTGATTCTCAGAAGTACATCCTCCTCACTGTACACTCAGCTTGCTGGGTGTCAGGGACACTTAGGGTGGTCAGGGACAGTCTTACCAAGGAGTTGATATTCCCAAAGGTGACAGGCAGATGTTGGGGGCACTTAGAGCAAGAAAGTGAAAGCAGATGACTGCAGGGTTTGCAGCTCTGGACCTGGCTGCTGAGCTGCTGTGCAGCAGGGAAGACACAGCATGAATGTGGTCTCCACACACAGATGTGATGCCAGCACAGCCAGCATCTAGACTTGGTGACTTATCACTGACCACCTGCTTTCAAGGCCTCAGTGGAGCTGCCTTCAGGCTTTACTGAGAGGGGTAGGACCTTCACCAACAGTCTCAGTTTCCCAGACTGTTAGGATTCTCTGCAGGATATGTTTTTCTTTCATGGACACCAAGTTCTTTCCTGTTCTGAAGAGATAGTACATTAGAAGGTAGTAGCTATGTGCAACATGGGGTAAAAAAAACTAATCTTTTTCCCCACCCCTGGGGATCTCTGGAACCAGATCACATCCCTCTTCTCAGCTTCCTAGTTGAGGATGCATCTGTGGAGAAGTCTCTCCGCGAGGGCACTTATGACGCACACTCTTCAGTGTCCTTGCTATGCGAGGGCACAGCTCTGTGACTTCTTCATCATTGGGAATGGGGCTGGCACACTTGCTAGGTTTAAATCCATGGTCAGCACTGATCAGAAAACCCTCCTTTCTCTCTGTTTCCGCCTCTCAGCAGGAAATGTTGGCCTAGAAAAAAAAAAAAAAAAAAAAAAAAAAAAACTTTCTGTGAAGGGCCAGATATAACTGTCCTAGGCCTGAAATATTTGTATGTTTTTTTACAGCCTCGTACTGTACTATTATAGAAGAGAGCAGCCTTAGACAATAGTGAGCAAATAAATGGTACCTTCCCACAAAACTCTGACAAAGAAGGTGAGGTAGGGCACTGTGGCTCAGGGGCATGGCTCTCTGGCTCTAGAGTTGAGGGGTAAATCCAAGCAGCTAGTAACACTTAGAGAAAGTGAGAGGGCTAAGTTCTGCCATCATCCTGGGACCCTCATCTGCGACTAGCCCTGGCTAGCTCAGTGCAAAGGGCATCCTTTGTGTTTTGACTCCATTTACCATCTTGAGCCTCTCAAGATCCCAGAGGCTTGGCCTGCTCGATGGCACAATAAGCATCTTCCATGTAGGTATTAATTTTTAGAACTGCAGATCCTGAATGACGAAAAGTACTGTTTATTCTATGCAGTGACCCTTAGAGGGGAAGACAGTTAGGAGTGAGGTTTGTCATCACGTCAGTTGTTTCTTTTCCTTGTAGAATGAATAATTTTGAAGTACAGAGACTAACAGGCACCCATGTTATCTGTTGCCTGGATTTATTTCACTCCACATTTAGGAAGATGCTTTTGAGAATGAAAGTGACAGATTTTAGATCTCTCCCATTGGAAATTGTCACCCTTTCTTGACACCTATATTGTTTCTCTGTGATAGCCTGTGCCACCATGCCTAGTGGCTGCTGGGGAGACATAGACAGTGGCCACTTGCCTCTGTGGTCATGACAAGTCAGAAGGGGCCTGCCTGGGTGCCTCATTGCCCCAGCTCCCCACGGAGACTGATTGTCCTGCTTTCCTTCCACTCAAGAACTACCTATTGATGGTTCCAGAATCCTGGATCTTGGGCCCTGAGAAGGTCAGGAAAGTAGCTGCTCTGTCTCAAGATACCTGAGGTCATTCTGAAGCTGCCCAAGGTTTCCCAGAGATGCATTTCACAGACAGGTGGCAGCCATAGTTCACACTCAGAACTTCAGTGGGGAAGCTATCTTTTTAAATTTTTTTTTTTTTTTGATTTATTTATTTATTATGCATACAGTTTTACAGAAGAGGGCGCCAGACCTCATCATAGATGGTTGTGAGCCACCATGTGGTTTTGCTGGGAATTGAACTCAGGTCCTCTGGAAAAACAGTCAGTGCTCTTAACCTCTGAGCCATCTCTCCAGCCCCAAGAAGCTATCTTGATTGGGGTTTGATAAGCAGCACTATGTTTGGGACTAATGTGTCAAACACAAGGAAGCTGAGGAAAATTGGGGCCTGTCACGAGGCTGAACAAATAGATCAAAGTAAAATTGCCATGCTCTCCAATCCAGGACAGTGGCCAGAGGGAAGAACCAAATGTACAAGAACTTCCTCAGCCAGGCAGCAAACAGCATACACTCCTCAACAAAGGCCAGTTTTAAGACTGGTCTCATTTTTATTTCATGAGTGAGCTCCTGACCTGTAGGGTTAGGGAGCCCATACTGCTTCTCACTTATTGTCTAGCCCACACCAGTGATAACACCACTTGGGCATTCCCTGGATCAGGACAGTTTGTAGCAGCAAGCCCAGAAGTGTCAAGGATGCCAGAGGGCAGAGCATCAGCAGCACCTTCTTTCAGAACATTTTCTCTGCTTGAGTTCTAGGAAGTCCACAGCCACTAGCAGCCACTTCCCAAAGCCTGGCAGCCATGAATCTGCTCTCAGTGGGTTTGTCTTGACTTCATATCTGTGCCATTCCTTTTCTGCCTAGATCACACTCTATCCTAAGGCTGTATACACTTTATTGCATTAGCTGAGGATGCTTTTGTTGTGGGCAGGACTCCTGCGTATGTGCAAGCGTGTTTCTTTCTGGGACCTGTTTGAGTCCTTGTGGACTGCTGGGTTGTCTGGTAATTGCATGTTTGACTTACTGAGGAACCCCAGCTTTCCCCCACATCTTGCCAGCTATTACTATTTTCTGTTTGTTCTAGAAGCCTGCCTGTGCCAACACCTGTACTTGGTGACACTGGGCACCTTTCTGCGTACCTGTTGGCCATTTGCATGTCTTCTTTGGAGGAATGTTTATTTAAATCTTTTGTTGCTTATTTTTTAATCGTATTGTTTTTCTCTGGTTGAGTTATTGGAAGGTTTTTGTATTCTGGCTGCTAGGCTGCTGTCATATATGTAATTCACAAACACTTTGCCTTTATTACTTGCCTTTTACTTTTTTACTTATGGCATTATCCAATTTTTAATGAAACCCAGTTTGTCTGTTTTTATTGTTGTTGTACTTAGCGACTTGTCAAATCTGAGGCCACGAGGATGTCGCTCTGTGCGCCTGTATGAGTTTTATGCTTTTACTTACTGTATTTTGGGTCTTTGATGTAGTTTAAATTAGTTGTTACATATGCTGTGGGACTCTTTATTCTTTCCCTCATGTCTGCCCAGCTGCCCCAGCTCTGCCCACTGTCTGCTTGGATTCTTTGTCCACAGGGGGAGTCTTGGCTAATAGTTCTGTCCAACCCTCCAGTATGTCAGATCACACTGCTTTGACTAAAATTATATTTTAAAGGTTGTTAACAGATGTGCAAAAATATCTTGGTAAATATAGTCTAGAAAGACAAACCACTCAACATTGGTGGAACACAGAGTGAGTATGTAAGTGTGTGCGGCATGTGCATACAAGCATTTATATGGAGAGTGGACACAGGAGCTGAGTCTGTGATACAGTAGAGGAGAATCAGCGAGCAGAGGGATGGAAGGTGGAAACAGGCTGAGACACCATCCTGACACCAAAGCTGAGCATGTCTGTAGTCAGGCAGCTCAAGATGTGACTCATGAAGGGAAGCACATAAGAGCACCAAGGGTGGCCTGGCCGTGGGATGAGGAGGTAGAGAACACTTCAGTCCTGAGCAGTACCCAGGGTCAGGTATCTGAAAAGTTTGGGCTAGGGGTGGAGGTGGGGTGGGAAGACAAGGTGTTTCACATTCAGGGAGCAGGCGCTGCCACAGCACTAGTTCAGGGAACATCTGAGAATCAGGGTTCTCTGTCAGGACTAAGATTCAGAAAGGGAAGCCTGGCGGCAGAATATAGTGAGGGAAAGAGGCTTGTTAAATTCTAGTCTTATCTGGAAGTAAACCAGAGGAATATTTAAATTTTTTTGTTGTGAACCATTTTCATATACAGAAATGAGAAGAAAAGTTTGATGACTCCCAGAGTCCTGTCACCTGGCTATGACATCACCAGAGTGCTGCCAGCCTGCTCATCTAGCTCCCTCCTTTCTCTCCTCAGATTGTTCTGAGGCAAATCGAGTCAAATGTGTGTTTTGCTATTGCAAAACAAAAGGACTCTTTTGTACTAACATGCATAAATAGAGCATACTAATGGGGGTCAGCCCCCTCCCTAATCATAATATTTGCATACAGTGACAGTGTGTGGGGATCATATGCTTCTTCTAACCCCTCTTCTATTCAGGCCAACTTCATTTTTAACTTCTCCATGTGTCAGAGACCTTGCAGTGCTTAGCTGTGTCTGGCTTATTTCACAGAGCATAGCATCCTCCAGTTCCCTCCTTTTGCTATAAATGACAGGATTTTATTCTTATTTATGGCTGAAAAATATTTCTTTGTGCATCCGTTCATCTGTTGATGGGCACCTAGGCAGATTCTATATTTTCTATATTGTGTTGTTAGGAACCTGAGTGTGCAGGTAACAGAGCTATTCTGGCTTGATTCCCTTTGGATGTGGAACCAGAAGTGAGGTGGCTGAATCATATGGTAGAGCTATTTTTAGGTTAGTGAGAAACCACATTTGTTATACATAATAGTGCTAACTTACATTCTCATCAGCAGTATGCAGGTTCCTTTTCTTTCATGTTCTCCTTAGCTTTGAGGTAGGATGTGTGTGTGTCTGTGTGTGTGTGTGTTTACATAATTCTTTTTTTTTAATATTTTATGTGAATTGATGTTTTGCCTGCATGCATAACTGTATAAGGGTGTCAGATCTTGGAAGTACAGACAATTGTTAGCTGCCATGTGGGTGCTGGGAATCGAACTCAGGTCCTCTGAAAGAATAGTCAGTGCTCTTAACTGCTGAGCCATCTCTTCAGATTCTAAGGTGAGGCAGCAGCTTGCTATTGATGCAAGGTACTTTCATTTACTTGTTGGCATTTATATTTCTTTTGAGATGAATCTATTCAGATCACTTACCCATTCTTAATTGAATTAAATGCTTTTGACTTGATTTGTTTTTATTCCATATACATTCAGGATATTAACTTTCTATAAAAATGACTAGCTGGAAGACATTTTTTGAGGGCTATCTCTTGACTTTGTGATTGTTTCTTTTGCTGTGTAGAAACTTTATTTGATATAATTCTGTTTGCCAATTTTCTCATGTTTCCTATGCTTGAAGACTCTTAAGCAGAACCAGACCACTGTCAGTACCCCTTGAAAAAGAGCAGTGAACACATGCTCAGGTTACTCTTGTGCTTAGCTTCAGTCCAGGGGAGATAAAGGCCTGGCTGTGCACCCAAATTTCTCCTGCTCATGTGGTTTCCTTTTCTCTTTCCCCAGCTGTTAATAAAATCAAATTAGTCATATATTTTTGAAAGATATGATTCTCATCCAAGGGTGATTTTGCCCTGCTCCCCCACCCACTGGGATATTCAGTAATGCTAGTAGCATTCTTCTCTCAACTTAAGACAGGCCTTCTTGCTTCAAGTGGGCAGAGCCAGGATGCTGTAAATGTCCTACAGCGCACAGCACAGCCCCAACAGCAGAACTTACCTTTCTGTGTCCCATGCTGCAGTGGCCACCTACCCTAATCCAACAGTCTGGTTTGCAGATTGCAGCTCTATCAATTGTTAACTTGTCCTTCTTTCCATTTTGTCTCTGATGGGCTAGTGGTTAGGCTAAAAACTTGACAGCAAGCAAAAAGCACTTCTTAAACTGTGTGTCACTCGACAATTGGTTGTTTCTGGCACTTGAGTGTCAGCAGTTTGTACTGTCCATCATAAAGCTGCAGGAAGGGAGAGCTTTGGAAGGTGCTAGAAGGCAGAATTGCTCAGTGGTGCGTGCAGGGAAGGAGGATCAAGGCAGCATTGGTGTCACCAGGTGGGGATCTGTGGCCAAGTGTGGCAGAAGCCTGGCAATGCTAGTGCTGTAGAGCATGGAGCTTCCCCACGCTTTGAGCTTCTCACTCATGGGCCCCACTGGGAAAGGCCACGGCTGTGCTGTTCTCAGTCTCCACATGGGGACTGGTAGAAAACTATGGGAGAATGGGGCAACTGGGTGGGGTCTTGAGCCGGTTCTGTTTGAGCAGAGCTTGTTCTGAGACTGTGAGTGGGCGTTGGCTGCTAAGGAGGAGTGCTTGTCCAGAGCCATTCTAGACCCTAGCTGCTGCCTTCTCTGTGGTGATCACTTTTGTCCTCACTGGTCTCCTAAGACCTTGGTTCTTGCTTCATCTCCTTTCACAAGTGACTCTTGGCAGATCTTATGCTGTTTACCCACATGTACTCCCGCAGTCTGATTGGCATCCATGTCTCAGATCATCCTCTCTTTTCTTCTGCAGACCCAGGCCTAGGCCCAGCCCAGCCAGTCTCTCAGCTCTAACTCTCTTCGTGTGGGCCCTGTCCTGTCAGCACCCGGCACAGTCAGCCTTTCTCCCCAGGAAACACTCCTGCCTCCTGTGCCCTCTCTCCCTTCCCTCCAGCCAGATATCACCATGACATTGCTGATACTCATGGTCCCTGCTTCACCTTAGCTCTAGTTAACCTCTCCAGTGCTGCTAAAGGAGAACATCCTTCCCAGACATGGCTGCTGTGCTGCTGCGCTTAGCCATTGCAGCATCTGTGGGGAAAGATGCCCGAGAGGACCCACCCCATCCGCTGCTGTTGTGTGCTCGGCCCCTCGCTATCTTCTTGGCCAGATGATCGTTCCCATGTCTGGAGCAACTCACTTATATATTATTGACTTCCAGTATTGCATGACTCGTCCCATTGGACTTTCCACGCGTCTAGTGGTCATCCACCAGAATTGTCCTGAGCATCTAGACACAGTGAGGAAGTTGAGTGAGATTTTGTCTCATGGGCAGAGTAGGATGGATAGCCAGTGGCCAAGATTACAAGCTAAGAAAGAAAAATACTAATGCTGCTATATTCTTAAGAAAATAGAATTCTTTCTGGAAAAAGCAGAGAGAGGTAAGTAACTTCAGCCTGTTCATTTGAATGTGCTGGCATTGCCACATAGAACCTCAGACATTGCAGCCACATTGAACTTAGTGCTTTGCCTTACAGTTGCTTGCCACTCAGCTCACCTGTCTACCTCAGTGGGAAGGGAAGCATTTCCCTGGCTCTCTTCTTCACTCCCCATCCCACACACCTCCCCTGTCCCTCAGCTCTAGTGATTTCGCTGAGCGTCTGACACTGAGTTTTCCATGCTTAGCTGCTGTGTCCTGTCCAAGCCAGTCTATGAGTCTCTTGTTTATACTTCAAGACAAAACTTTCCCAGAGCCAGAACGTCCTTTAGAAAGGGAGACCTGCCCATCACTGCCACACCACACTATTTCACCTCATTTGTGTTCTCTGTCACATAAGGTCAGTTTCTCACTTGGGCCATTGATCTGCTGTCTGCTCTAGATGGCACCTCTAATAGAGGTTTTTGACCTGACTTAGTCCTTCAGTCCAGACCCATTTGTAGCCCTACTGCAGGTTAGCCCCCCCCAAAATGACTCAGATGCTTATATTAATTACATATTGCTTGGCCTATAGCTCAGGCATATTGCTAGTTAGTTCTTGCATCTTAACCCACTTTTATTCATCTGTCTTGCCATGTGACCCCTGAGTTTACCTGTATTTTTACATGTTGCTCTCTTGGCAGCTGCTTGTAGCATCTCTGTCTGACTCCAGCCTTTTTCCCCCTTATCTATGCTCAGATTTCCCGCCTGCTTCTAAGATGCCCTGCCATAGACTGAAACAGCCCCTTTATTAACCAGTGATATTCACAGCATTAAGAAAGTGATCCCACATCGGGCACTGGTGCCTTTCCAGTCTTTTGTGTACCTATCCCTTTCAGTGTGAATGACCCAAAGCCACACCAAGGCCGTGCAGAGGGTGGGGAATGGAGATGAGATCCTTTCTTCAGAAAAGTCTTTCCTGGCTGGCAGCTCCCAAGATCCTCACAAGACTGACAAAGTGACCGGAAAAGCCCTGCCCTCCCAGGAGAAAGATTTGTCCCTTTCACAGTTGACAGAGTGTAAAATCACAGTGTTCTGGGCCAAGAGTGTTCAGGTTATAACATGGGGAATAAACAGTGTGACAGGTAAGGACCTGGAGTAGCTACAGGAGGGGGTGTGGGTGCTGGGGCCAGGCCTGGAAGGAGACATATAACCACCATCAAACTAGCAGAAACTGTCACAGTGGAAACAAAAGAAACAGAGCAGTGGCCACATTTTCTCTCCTGCTCTCTGCCTCCCTGTGGGTAAAGGCTCTTGAGAGGTCCAGAGGGAGGCAGAGTTGGCAGGGCCCAAGGGAGGAGAGCTGATGGCTTGATGTCTACAAAGTTAGGACAGCCTTGTTTCTTTAGACATTGGAAATCTTACCTCAGTCTGTTTCCCAGTGGAGTTGACTGTTGTCTGTTGATTTGGTTTGGTTCTGTATTGTGGGTTAAGCAGATCATCTCCAGCTTAGCTTGGTTATGGAAGATGAACAGCTTGTTTCCCTGCAGTATGCAGTGGCCTCAGAGCTGTTTCTGTTGTCTTTGTACTTGTTGTTCATCAAGGCTCTTGTACTTATGGTCCTGGATTGGACATTGTAGACAGTGACAGGAAGTGAAGGTCATGACAATCTGTGAGTGTGTAAAGCAAGGAACACTTTTGAATGTCCTTAGGCTATGCAGTAAATCCTAGGGCTTTCAAATTATATTATTATTATTAATTATGTATGCTTGAATGCCAGAAGAGGGCACCAGGTCTCCTTACAGATGGTTGTGAGCCACCATGTGGTTGCTGGGAATTGAACTCAGGACCTCTGGAAGAACAGCTTGTGCTCTTAACCTCTGAGCCATCTCTCCAGCCCCTATATTATTATTTTAAAGTGTGCATGTGAGAGGGATGTGTATGTGTGTGTGAGAGACAGACAGACAGACAGACAGACAGACAGACAGACAGACAGAGAAAGAGAGAGAGAGAGAGAGAGAGAGAGAGAGAGAGAGAGAGAGAGAGAGAGAGAGACTGGCTGTAGATACTCTTGGAGCCAAAGGCATTGGATCCCCTGCAGCTGAAATTCCAGGCTATGTGGGCTGCCCAGTGTGGGTGCTGGAAACTGAACCCATGTCCTGTGTAATAGTAGCACATTCTTTTAACTATGAAGCCATCTCTCCAGCTTTTGAAGGAGTATCTAGGGAAAACTGAGATGATATGTTTTAACTTGGAAGGAGGACTCCATGAAGAGGTGAGTTGCGGATGGCACTATCTTTTTAATTTTGTAACTATGTTCATGCATGTGTATGCACACATGTACATGGGATTTTATAGGGGACAACTTGTGGGAGCTGGTTCTCTCCTTCCACCATTGGGGTCCCAGAGTTTAAACTTGGGTTGTCAAGCTTAGTGGCAGGTGCCTTTACTCACTGACCAATTTCACCAGCCCTTAGGTGGGCCTTTCATGCTTTTTGTGCCAAATGGTAAGAGTGAGAGATCCTTTATTAGTTGTTCATCACAGTAAGAGATGTCAGACATAGCTACTCATAAAAGAAAGTGTTTATTGAGCTCACAGCTTTGGAGGTGACTCAGTTCTGGTGAGGACAGAGGTGGCGATGGCTAGAGTGTGTATAATTTGTCACATATCAATCCAGGAACAGAAAGAGACCCCAGGGACATAGGATTTCCTGTTAGGCCCCACCTTTTAAAGGTTTATACTCACTTCTGTACCAGCACCATAAGGATCAAGATCAAATCATAACAGATGTCAAGATCAGAGTCCAAGAAAGTATATTCTGACTATAGATCCACAGCCTGTGAGAAGGGTACCCGACCCCCACTCTTAGGTCAGAACTGCTGCTGCTGCTCCTGCTACTTTGGGAAGTCTCATCTTGGAACAACTTATTCAAGTGTTCTTAGGCAGCTTATTAACAACATAGCAGGCCAGTATTACTGCTTAGCAAACATGAATTCCAGGATGACAAAAGATAAGTTGGGTCTTGTGTTGGTACAGCTGGTCTCCATGGCCCTGGAAGGGATGGGAAGGGGCTAAGGCATTTTGTATCTTGAGGTTGTAGGTTTTTGGCCTTTCAATGTATATATATGTGGGGAGGGAAGATATGGACATGTGTATATAGATGTACTTACCTGTGCATGTGTGTGTTTGGAGGCCAGAAGTTGACTTTGGGTGTCTTCTGTAGTTACTTTCCCCTTAGTTTTAGATACAGAGACTCTACCGAACCTATAACTCACTATTTCAGACAGCTAGCTGGCCAGTAAACCCTAGGGATCCAGATCTACTCATTTTCACCCCTGTTTCCAAAGCATCACTGGAGTCACAGATACCACACTCACCTTTACCCAGGTTTGAGGGAGTCTGAACTGACATCAGGCCTAGGCAACAGACACTTTACCCAGTGTCAGCCCTACTCATAGTCATTTGAAAGTGCATCTGTGCAGACACTAGCTCTACTGCTTGGGACAGACGAAGCAGTGGGCATGCTGTGTATTTCTTGCCTTCACTGTTATAGGTGATACCTGTCATTTCCATCATTGTCCAAATGGTAGCAGCAGGACACCACAGTGTGTCATGTCAGCTGGTCATGCACAGACATCCTCTAACTGGGGGCCCAGAGCCCACATGAGTTCCACAGGATCCCTACGGTGAAACGTGTACATAAGCTGTGTGAATGACAAGGGACTCTAGTGACTCTGCTGTGTGTTTCCTCAGGGTCTTCTCCACTCTGCAGGAATATGTTACTGGACATGTTGGAGCTGGCCAGCCCTGATGATCGACATACCGTCAGAGATGTGCCTGTTAGTTGGGAGTCCAAGGTGCAAAAAAAGCTGGGATGCATAGTTCTAGGCTCAGGGAAGACACCTGTGTGCAGCAGACAGAACAGTGAACTTATGAGAACCTTCCATCACAGGAGGTGTTCAGCTCGGTTCTTTGTTTGTTGCTTCTGTTCAGTGGTTGTGGGAGCACATGTGCTCACATCTTACAGTTCTGGAGGGCAGGACCCAAGGGAAGGTATGGCAAGGTGATGTGTCCTCTGTCTTCATGCCACAGTGAGTTTGGTAGCTCTCTGACTCTTGGACTTCTCCTTCCATTATCTCATTGCTTTCCCTTGCCTCACCATCTTACCTCCCTTGTGAATACTTTTCTGCTGACATCGGCTGTCCTGATAGTCACAGATTCTCTCTCTCACTGGCGACTGTTAACTTAGTCACATCTGCCAAGTTCATTTGCCAAGGAAGGTGACATAGTCCCAGGTTATATAGGATATGACCATTTTTGTGGCAGTCATTACCTAGTCTACTACATTAGTAGTCAACCAGGCAGGTGGCGTACACTTGCAATCTCAGCACTCAGAAGGCTGAGGCAGAAGGGTCACCAATATACACTGGAGATCAGCCTTGTTATACACTGCCTTCAATACTAGCCTGAGCTATTGAGTAAGTCTGTCCCCAAACAGACAACTACCAAAGAAATCAGAGGTCTGCAAGGGACATTGTAGTTAGGAGTCTGTGGCTCTTGTAGTCCAGAATCACTGAGGATGCAGTGTAAGCTCAACCTTCAGCAGCTCCAGTTATGAGGGTGAGAAGAACCCTCACTGCCTCACACACGTGTGCGTGTTTTCTATGTTTCAATTGTTCCGTATTAGCAGTCACTTTAAATAATCTGTTTTACATACTGATTTCTTCTTATTTTGAAAGCAGATAGCCAGCAGGAAAAACAGCCTCGTGGCTGTCCCGTCGTCGACATCTGCTAAAATAAAAGTCCCAGTTCCTCAGCCCGTCGTCCCTGTTAAGAAAGACAAACGGCAGAATTCTTCACGGTTTAACGCCAGCAATAACAGAGAACTACAGAAACTCCCGTCTTTAAAAGGTAATTCTCACTTGTCTTTTCCGAGTAGAGAGTATGTCACTGGGGAAGGAATGCTGTTTCAGAACCTTACTGGCTCCTTATGGATCAGGTTTTTGTCTTTGATTTGTTTGTTTGTTATTTGTTTTTCCTAGTTCAATTTTCCCTTAGATTGAATTCCACTTAACTTTACTGAACTAATATTTTCAATTCCAGAGCTTTTGGGATAAAATCCCAATAGCTGCCTGTGTAACATATACACTGTACTAAGACAGTAAGGAGAACTTCAGGTCTTAGCCATAAGGAAGCCACTACTTTTCTTCTACATAATTCTCCAGCTTGTCTCAGAACTCCAGCCTTTAGAAGGTATTACTGTAGATAATCACAAAAGTCCAGAGAACCAGCTCAGTGCTCTGCACACTCTTCCTTACCTGAGACCAGCTAAGGAGGAAGGCTCTTCACTTTGAACTGCTCCCAGTGGCACAGCTACCTCTTTCCACCAGAGCAACGTTCAGCTCCTAAGTTTTCCTCCAGGAGGGCTCAGTGTCGAGGTACTTAAGACCTTGATAGGGAAAATGGGTCTAGTAAAATGATCCTCGGATGCTCTCTACATACTCTGAAATCTAATACGAAGTAGCTATGAGAAGTCCATCATATCTAAAATTTGTAATGAAGAATCTTTCTATAATTAATCCTACAGAGCATGTGGAGAGCAGAAAGTTGGCCTTTAGAGCTGTATTCCCAGGGCTCCATGCAGATGTGCCTGGGAGAGGAGAGCGTAAAAGCTTTCCCCTCATTTGCTAGCAGGCAGGTGGAACACCTCTGAATGCAGGGCCTATTCTAAGGGGCCTGGCACTAAACAAAGGTCCCCTGCTCTTTGGGACTCAACATCTGGGTGGTGAGACAGTGAGGGAATGTATGCAACTCCTCCTTACAGTGCCCTCAGTAGGCTGAATCAGAGACATGTGACATCTGGGTTGAGAAAGATTCAGAGCAACTGTGTTGAGCCTTGCTTTAAGAAGACCCAGTTGTGCCTGGTGCTCGCTGTTGTAAGGGCATGTTAGATTGTGTCCTACCCAAGAAGGGTTCAGCATAGACTGGAGTGTGATTTCTGTCTTGGAAGCTTTACCTGTCTCAAGGAGTCCTGTGTGAGGCCCTCCTGGGCCCACTGCTCTGCCTCTGCCTGCTGTTCTGTACCTCTGTCTCTGCCTTTTCTCCTTACACCAGTTAGTTTTCTATGGCATTTTCATACCAGACCAAAAATGTACTGACAGAAGAACTCGGTGCTCTTTCCCAAAGGCAGACCTTGGGTTTCCATGTAGCTTTCTCCTGCTGTCCTTATGACAAGGATTGATACGCATGGATTTCAGAAATAATCAAATGTGAGTGACCCATGTGCTCATGAAGTAGGCTCACCTGGGCCAAGCACTTTGTGATAATCTGTGTCTTCCTCTTGTAGTGGGCCCATGAAGGGTCACTCTGTAACAGCTGTGTGGGGTTTTTGTATAAACAGAGTTTCTCTGTCCAGCCCCATCTCACAGCCACTTCCAGATAATCACTTAGAGTCTTAACATTAGTTATAGATTTTCAGCCATTAGCTCAGGCTTGTAACTAGCTAGCACTTACACTTAAATTAACCCATGTTTGTACTTATGCTGTGCCTCATGGCTTGTTACTTCATCTTTACACATCCTGCTTGCTCAGAAGCTAGCTTTTGCCTCCTGACTCCACTCTTCTCCTTCCTCACCTTAGTTTGGTTTTTCTACCTAACTTTCTGCTCAGCCATGGGCCTGTCAACTTTTTATTAACCAATGACAGTAATGCATAATGTAGAAAAGGACTGTCCACTCACTTCTGAGTGAGTCTTTCCTCTCTTCCATATCTGTGGAAATTATGCCCCTTCTTATGTTTCTGTTCAGTTCTCCCTTCACCCCTTTTATTTTAATTCTCTTTTTTTTATTTTTTTATTTACTAAGTCAAATACTGAGTTCTCTTATTTTTAATTTTATAATAATATAAAGTCTTGTACTCTTATGAGAATAACTTCAGCTCTACTCTTAGTTTTTTATTTTAATTTCAAATTAGATGCTGTTCCCCCTTTTAGAGTTTTATTGAGACACAACTCACATACCCTGAGATCATCTATCATACATAGGGGTTTTAGTTCTTTAGTAAGTGTGTATAGGTGTACAGCTGTTCCACACTCACATTTTAAGCCATTTCCATCATCTTCCATTGACTTGGTGCCCAGGTACTACCACCTAATCTACAGTAACTGCTGCTCTGCTTTTCTGTCTAAGTATTTAAAACCCTGTATGGTCTTTTTTGTTAATGCTGCCCATCTTATTTTGTATGTATGGGTGTTGTCTATGCACCATCTGTGTGTAGTACCAGAAGAAGCCAGAAGAGGGCATCAGATTCCCTGGGATGGTACTTGCAGGTATTAGGAACTGTGTGAATGCTGGGAGTCTGACTCAGGATCTCTGGAAGAACAGCAGTGTTCTTAACCACTAAGCCACCTCTCCAGATCCATGTGGAGTTTTTTGGTTTTTTTTTTTTTTTTAAGTGATTGATCCTTTTATTTGACAGTTTCTAAAGTGATAAGTCAGCCTTAGCCTCTCTCAGGGCTAAGAGTATTCAGCTTTGTTTTGTGATAATTTGATGTACCTATGCAATGTGTAACAACTCAATCAAGGCAATTAGCATTCCACTTCCTTGTACATATTTTTAAATGTGTAATAAATTGTGAACTAGTCTTCCTATGAAGCTACAGAACGTTGGAATTTAGCTCGTCTCTAACTGCGTTGCACTATTATCTATCCCTTCCTCTTTACCAACTCGATCCTCTAGTGACTGCTTGTTTCCGTCGGGTTCTGTGAGATCATCTGTTTGAGCGTCATGTTCTTGTTCTCAGAACTAGAACATAGAACCTTTGTGTTTCTATACTGGTTTATTTTACTTAAAATATGTCCTTCAGTTCCCTCGTACTGTTATAAATGAATAACAATGCTAGAACTTTTTATTAATTGTGAAAGCTTGGCCTTAGCTTAGGCTTGTTCCCAACTAGCTCTTATAACTTAAATTAACAGGTTTATATTAATCTACATTCTGCCACATATCTCATTACCTTTCTCCATACTGTACGTCCAGCTTCCTCTGCTTCTCACTGGTGAATCCCTGCCTCTCAGATTCCTTTGCAAAGTTCTTATCTCTGTCCAGAAGTTCCGCCTATCCTCTCCTGCCTAGCTATTGGCTCTTTGTCTTTTTATTAAACCAATCAGAAGGTGCCTTGTCAAGAGACACAGCTTCACAGTATACAAAAAGATTATCCTGCAGCAGATGCCCCATCTTGGCTGTTGAAACGGTACTGCAGTAAGCATGGGCTTATGCATGGCTCCTTTGGACATATCACAGAATGAGCTTTGCTGGGTCATATGGTGGTTTAGTTTGTTGAGGGAACTCCACAATGGCTGTTCTTACATCTTTATTAGCATTTGCTGGGCTTTATCCTTGAACAACAGGCTAGGGAGGAATTGTATCTCCATGTGGTTTGATAGTCCCTAGATTTGAGTCATTTGCTCATTTGGGAGTCCGGTAGTTAGGGAGGGATATTATCAGTTAGGTCCTTGTGTTCTGGCTCTATCCAGTTGGATGACTTGTCTGCACTTCCTCAAGCTTCTTATTTTGCTATAATTTCATTTGTCTGCTTTTTCTTTGATTTCTTGTACTCCTGGGGAAATCATTAAAGAGAATCACACCCAGACAGTGTATCTTCTAGTAGTTTCCTGGTTCCAGTACCTAGATTTAGATCTTTGAGCCATTTCAACTTAATTTTTATATGTTGTAAGAGACAGGAGTTGGGTTTTGTGCTTCTACATGTGGCTGTCCATTTTGTTGTCACATTTAGCCAGCAGACTGTCTTTTCTCCAAGGCGTGCTTTTTAGTGGACTGTGTCTGGGGATCCAGTCTTAGCAGTCTGTGTGTCTGTTTTGCACCAGCCCTGTGCTCTAGCTTTCTAATACATATTTGATGTCAGGTTCTTTGAGTCTTCCAGTTTTGTTCTTTTTTGCCCATGGTTGTGGGGTTGGTCTGAGAGCACAGCTCAGTGGTGGACCGCTCATCTAGAGAAGGCCCTCAGGCTGATCCAGCACTGCAAGGACATCTTGTGGTTCTGTATAGATTTTATGCTCATTTTTTTTCATTTCTAGTTCTGTGAAGAATATCATGTAGTATTTTGATATGAATAGTATTGAATTGGTCAGGCTACCTTAGGGAGTATAGGCATGTGTATAATGTTCATTCAGTCATCTATGGACATGGGCATATGTTCTCCCATCTTGGGGTACCCCCTCCAATTTGTTTCATTGGTGCCTTTTAATTTCCATTTCAGAGTTGTGTTACTTCCTTGCTTTAGTTTATTCCAAAATCCTTTATTGCTTATATCTGTTATATAGATATTTTTTTCCACAAATTTGTTGTCAATACATAGAAATGGTCCTAGAATTTCTGTTTGATTGCTTGCTTTTGTTTTTTAGGTAGTCTCAGTGTATCCCTGGGTTTGAACCTGTGAGCCAAAGTGTTACCTCCCAAGTATGTGGGTCTACAGGCACATGCCATCATGTCCAGCTTACACCGACTTTTTTTTTTTTCTTTTTACTGTACCATTGATAGAACCAAGGCCATTATGCATTACCGGAAAGTGCTTTACTACTGAGCTACATCCCCAGCCTTCTTTTTATTATTTTGCAACATAAACTCACTAATTTGGCAAGGCTATTTTTAAACTTACCTTGCAATCCAAACAGGCTCTCAGTCTTTAGTGCCCTACCTTAGCCTCCTGCATAGTTAGGATTATGATTTGTAGTGCCAGGCCTGACTTACACTCTTTTTTTTTTAATGTTGGTTTTTGCATTTGGCAATATTACTAAATTCTTATGTTAATTTTTTGTCAATTTTGATAGGTTATTTACTTATTAATGGAACTTTAAACTTTACTACGACATAGGGACTGGAGTGCCAGTAAAAAGCACTGGCTGCACTTTCATAAGACCCAGGTTCCAGCCCCAGCTCTCCCAAGGTGGCTCACATCAGTTTTATGGGATCTGTCTTAGTTGTTGATCTATTGCTGTTAAGAGACACCATGACTATGGCAACTCTTACAAAAGAAAACATTTAATTGGGGCTGGCTTACAATTTTAGTCCAAGGCAGCACACAGGCAGACATGGTGCTGGAGAAGGAACCAAGAGTTCTATCCAGTTTCACAGGCTGGAAAAGAGAAATGAGATTCTAGGCCTGGCTTGTGCTTTTGAAACCTCAGTGCCTGCCTCCAAAGACAGCCTTCTCCCATAAGGCCACACCTTTTTATCCTTGCAAATACCACTACTCCCTGTGAGCCTGTTGGAGCCATTTTTATTCAGACCACCATGGGATTTAGTGCCCTCTTCAGGCTTCCACAAGCACCAGGCATGCATCTGGTACACAAACATTCAAGCAGGTAAAATACACACATACAAATAAAAATAATTTCGTTTAAAAAGTTAAAGCTAAAATTTTAGCAGGGCAGTGGTGGCACACTGCTTTAACTTAATTCCAGCACTCAGAAGCAGAGACAGGTGGATCGCTGAAGCAGTTCAGAGCAGCCAGGACTACACAGAGAAGCCCTGTCTTGAAAAAACAAAACAAGGGACGGGAGAGATGGCTCATCAGTTAAGAGCACTGACTGTTCTTCCAGAGGACCTGAGTTTGATTCTCAGCCTCCACATGGCAGCTAGCAACTGTCTATAATTCCAAGATCTGACACCTTACACAGTTATACATGCAGGCAAACACCAATTCACATAAAATAAAAATAAGTATTTTTTTAAAAAAAGAAAAAGCAAAACAAACAACTGAAGTTTTCTATATAGTAGGGTCATGTAAAAGTCATGGTATCTGCCACATCTCCCCGTTTGGTCGCCCTTCGTTTCTTTCTCATGTTTAATAGTTCTGTCTTGGACTTCTATTTCCATATTGAATAAGAGTGCCAAAGTGGACATCCTTGTCTTGTTCCAGCCAGATCTCAGAAGATCTGCTTTCAGCTTTTCCCCATTCAGTATGCACAGCCTTTGTGTCTCTTCTAGGCCTAATGCATTCTCACTCTCTTCTTTCTCATCCAGGATAGTCTGAAATGTGCTATGTAGTACAGATGGATATCAAATCTATGGTCCTTCTGTTTTGGACTCTTTTTTTATTTTCTTCTGGCTCTTTTTTGTTTTTGTTTTTGTGAGATAGGGTTCACTGTGAAACCTGGTTGTCCTGGAACTTACTAAGTTATTACTAATAGTATGTAAATCAGACTGGTCTCAAACTCACAGAGATCTGTCTGCCTCTGCCTCCCGAGTGCTGGGACTGTAGACACAGACCACACAGAGTCCTGTGTTCTCTCTGTATCTGATGCCAAGAGGACCAATATCCTTTTATCCATCGTGCTGTTAATGTGATATGTTTATTGGTTTGTATATGTGAAAGCATTTTTTGCCTCTATTGTTCTAGCTTGTAGATTTTGGTATGTGTGTTTCTATTTTCATTTTTTTTAAATATATTTATTTTATTTGTATGAGTGTTTATCTGCGTGTATCTAGATACATCATATGTGTGCATTGCCTGAGAAGGACAGAACGAGGTGTTGGATCCCCTGGAACAGGTGTTATAGGTGGGTGTTAGCTGCCATATGGGTGCTTGTAACCAAACCTGGGTCTTCTGTAAGACCAACAAATGTTCTTAATCACTTAGCAATCTCATCAACCCCCATTTTAAAGGAACTTTAGCAGGATAGTCCCAGCACTCAGGAGGGCGAGGCAGGTGGATCCCTTTGAGTTCAAGGCCAACCTGGTCTATGGAGTAAGTTCCAGGACAGCTAAAACTACACAAAGAAACTCTTGTCTTGAAAAACCAAAACAAAGGGCTGGAGAGATGGCTCAGCGGTTGGGAGTACTGACTGTTCTTGCAGAGGACCTGAGTTCGATTCCCAGCATTCACATGGCAGTTAACAACTGTCTGTAATTCCAAGATCTGACACCCTTACACAGTTACACATGTAGGCAAACACCAATTCACATGAGAAATAAAAATAAATATTTTTCAAAAAAAGAAAAACCAAAACAAAAAAATAAAAGTTTTGTTCATGGCTTATTTTGTTCATTTTAATGGATGAAATTGAGTTGTTAAAAGTTCTTCAACATTAACTGTGTTATAAATATATACTGTCCCTACAGATCTAGCAAGCCACAGTATATCTTTGTGTATTCTGCTGTAGAATATAAATACATGTCTCATTGTTATGTACTCTTGTTGAAGTTATCCAAATACAAAATAAAGAAGGAAAAAAAAAAAAAGAAGTTATCCTCCACCGTTACATAATGATGTTTTAAATCATTTTTTAGACTTTCTTACCTCATTTCTGTCTTACCTGACATAAGTGTAGCACCTCCTGATGATTTGTTTCCTGTGTCGTATTTTCAACCTCAAGCTTTTGGTCCAGTTGCTTTCAACTTGCAAGTGAATTTTTGTAGACACCATGTAGATGGGTCTTGGGTTTTTTGGACTACTCTTGATAATTGTAGAATTCAATCCATTTTTATTCAAGGTTATTATTAGGTAAGAACATAGTCTTTTCATTCTATTAATCAGCTGGTTGTATAACATTTTTTCTATATATCTCTTATTGTTTCTGTTTGGTGGTTTTCTTTTTAGTACTGATACTTTAATAACTGCTCTACCAGTTTAGGCATTTACGCTTAGGCATTTCTTGGTTTTGTTTTCCAAGACAGAGTTTCTCTGTGTAATTTTGGCTGTCCTGGAACTTGCTCTGTAGACTAGGCTGGCCTTGAACTCACAGGGATCCACCTGCCTCTGCCTTCCAAATGCTGGGATTAAAGTGTGCACCATCATTGCCTGGCAATGTAGGCATTTTTTTTTTTTTTCACTGTTGTGGCAGTCTTAATGTTCCCAAATGCAGGAGTTCTGAAACGAGGGGGTCAGATGGTAGCTAATGCATCCCCTTAAGCTTTTGCTTCTTTGGGAGACTTTAGTTCTTCACTCTGAAGAATAGCACCATCAGGCGTGGTGATGCATGCCTTTAATCCCAGCACTGGTAAAAGTGTGGACATCCCAATACACTGTCTGTGGGACTATAAAGTGGTATGTCATTTCTGGAAAGCACTCTGGTCATTTCTTCAAAAGCTAGACAGAAACTTTTATGCAAATCTGTAATCCACTCTATTTACACACAAAAGAAATGAAAATATACGTTCATGCAGACTTAACATGAGTGGTCACAGAAACATTATTCATGACAGCTAAGAAGCAACTCACGTCTATGAAGAATATAAAAAGAAAACACGTATTACCCATATTAAAAATATTACTCGGCATTAAAAGAAACAAACCAGGCTGGAGAGATGGCTCAGAGGAGGTTAAGAGCACTGACTGTTCTTCCAGAGATCCTGAGTTCAATTCCCAGCAACCACATGGTGGCTCACAACCATCTGTGATGAGCTCTGGTACCCTCTTCTGTATACTGTATATATAATAAATAAATAAATCTTTAAAAAAAAAAAGAAAGAAACTACTCAACACAGATGAGCCTCACAAACATTACGTCAAGTGAAGAGCTGGATGGAAAAGACCATGTACTGTGGACACAAGAATCGGAGACCCAGCAGAGCTGTCCTTTTGAGATAGGGTCCCACGAGGTAGCCCTGGCTGGCCTAGAACTTACTGTGTAGACTCGGCTGACCTCAGATTCACAAAGATCTGCCTGCCTCAGCCTCCCAAATGCTGGAATTAAAGGAATGCTCCACCAAACCTCCACATTCAGTCATTCTAGATGTCTTTAACTTGATCTTACTGAAATGTAAATTCTTTTTGTGTTTAAATGAGCCCTTTATTTTATCATAAAGTACAATCATCACTGTTACAAAAGTTAAACCTAAATACACCCATAATTCTCAATGTTTTTATTAGCAGGCACAGAATCATTCTTTTTCTTTATGATAAATTTCTGAATATTTGTTCTCTTGTCTCATACTTTTCAGGTTTGTCTCTATCTGCAATCCTTCTGTTGACCTTTTAATTTCATACACACACACACACACACATACACACACACACATATATATAAGTCCTGCTTGATTTTTCTTTATTTATAATTTGCCTTGTGGGCTGGGGCAATGGCTTGGTAGGTAAGAATGCATGATATACAGTATGAAGACCCAAGTTGAGATCTCCCTTGCCATGTAAATGCTTTATGTGGTTGTGCCTTCCTAGAAGACCAGCCTTCAGGGTTAGGGTGGGAGCAATCAGATGAGACAAAGTCACCTGGGCAGCTGACCACCTATCTAAGTGAAAAACAAAGTTCTGGGCTCAAAGAGATTTTCTGTGTTAAGTTGAAGGGATGAAGGGAGCACTATAGGAACACACACACATACACACACAAGCGCATACACTACACAGGTATTTACATGTGCATGTTGTACACACATGTACATACATTCATACACTGAGAACACAGGTACATGTACATATATTGCACACACATACAGGTACACACATGCTTACACTACACACACACATCCAAAAGAAATGTCTTATAATTTTAAAATAGTTTGCTATCCTCTTGCATGTACTGTCAAACTTGTCATTTCTTTAAATAAAGCAAACACTGGTGTTTTCAAGACTGCGTCAGTAAAGACCAAAACTGGTAGTTGTGGCATCTTGCTCAGAATATATTATTTCTGTTTGCCTCATTATTTTTATGATGTGCTAATCACCATACTCAAATATTTTAAATAAATTGAAGCCTAAAATGAAAGCCCTTCAGCAGGGGCTGGCTTTGTTTTTTTTTGGGGGGGGGGGTTTGGTTTTTTTTCCCCTCTTTAACCAGAAACCTTTTGCCAAATACTTGCAGTCTGGAGTTCCTTAAACTGTGCATGACACTTGACCACTAAATAGTAAGCCAGCCAGCTGCTCTACTCAGTGCCCCAGTCAGCCCTGCAGCTGCTCTAAGTGAAGACTTTATTGGCCGGAGTACATAACAAGTGACACTGTGTAGCTCAGGTGATGGCGTCCTCCTTGTGAGAGAGATACATCATCATATCTGTGACGACCAAGCAGAAGTGAGGACAGCTTGCTCTCCATCCATTATTGTGCAGTCACGTTTCCCTGTGCAGTGCAGAAAACTCTAAGAATAATTTGTGAGTTACTTTAGCATCCTGTGCCTGAGTCCTGGGTTCCATTCTCAGTACCACATGATGGAAGGAAGTATCTGAGAGAGGGCTGGCTTTGTAGGATACTTACATCTTCTCATTTATGAGTATGTTATGCCTTTGTGCCTTCTGAGAGTGTTTTCGTCTCCTTCAGGGATAGTTTCTGGTTCCCCTCATGAGGCTGGACACATTTCTTATGTATTTATTGATGACTCAGATATTTGGTTGCTGCTGGTGGGTGTAACTGGAGCCTTCCTTTTTTTCCACGTTTATTGCTTCTACAAAAGCTATTGCTTTTTGATTCTTGCTTTCATATCACACTCCTCTCCTGACTTTCCTTACTCTCTACCATGTCTTTTTACGTTGTTTTGAGTATCTAGATGTCTAGTTAAATCTTGTGATACACATAAGGAAACCCCACCTCTTTGTTTAAAGCATGCACCGTGTGTCTTCTCATGATGTCAGCATAATGCTCCACAGTAGTGGTGAACATGGCCGTGCTTGCCTTGTTCCCAGTGGTTGTGGGAGTGAAAGGTGCAGCTCTCAGCGCCACTTATTTATTATCCCATTCTGTGAGTTCTGGAGCTTTTTGAGCATCACAAACAGATTTGTCTGTAAACTTACTTGTATTGTTGTCATTGTTCATGTCTTTGAGCCATTCCTTAAGCTGAATTTAAAGGAAAGCAGTGAGTCAGAAGATGATTAGACTTGTCCACATGACTTCCAGAGTGGCTGTGCGATGCCTGTGCCATTGCGCTTGCTCATGCTCATGCTCATTCCTGGCTCTCATATAAGCTTCAGTCATTTGCTGTGTGAAAGAGTATTTCCCATTTTAATCTAGGAGGTTGATTACAATCTTCAGACCGACTCACTGAGAGGTTGGTCTGAGTCGGTCCCTTTATTCAGAGTGTCTGGGTCTAGAAGGTACAAGTGCTAAATGTTAAATGGCACACAAGTTTTGTTTTTTGTTTTGTTTTGTTTTTTGTCTTTTTAAGTGACTTATAAGAGCAGTAAATTATTCATGACTTGATTCTTGGGTTTGTTTTCTGTGTTTTAAAAACAAAAAGTCATCTAAGTATGATGGTGCACACCTTTTAGTCCCACAAGTCAGGAAGGAGAGGCAGGCAGATCTCTTAGGAGTTTGAGGCCAGCCTGAGCTACACAGTAAGACTCTGTCTCAAAACAATAACCACAAGAATGAAGACAAAGCCAGGAGGAGGCCAGTGTGGACCTAGAGTGAGCTGGAAGCCTTGCAGGTGAGCCTGGGATCTTTGTGGAAAAGTCCTTCCAGCACCAGGAGATGCCCTTAGACTGGATTTTGAATGGCAGGTCCACCTCACCTTCCTTTGTGAGAGCACAGCCCTCCACCTTCATCCTCAGCAGTCACCTCCTGATGGAGCTGAAGGTTTTCCATAGAAGTGCATGTCCTTACTGCTTAAAGATGTATTCTGCTTATGTTTACAAGAGGTTTGGCTTCTTGCCTGTTGGCTGAATAGTAAAAATGGAGTGTGAGCATGTTACCAGGGTGCTTGCTCTTGTTGCTGCACCTAACGCACTGCCCTGCAGAGAACCTACACTCAGGAGTCTTCTCTTCTGCCCAGGTTCCTTACTTTCTCACTATCTTCTCTTGTTACCTATATGTGCTAGTGGGCAGGTGCCAGGGCACAGCAAATTCTTAACTACCTGTGAGGTTAGAACATAGGAAGGAATGTGCAGAAGGGTGAGGTGGCCCCTGGCTGTGTCAAAAGTAAAGCTGCCTTTCAGACAGCTGAACCTGCCAGTCAGCACCTTCCATTCTGCAGGCTGCCCTCCTCCCCATACCTCTCCCTAGAGCTACTCAGCCTCTCCAGGTGGCATCCCAGGTTTTTAACAGCCCACAGCACCTCACATTCCATGTATTTACCTTAAGTCTTCTTCAACACTCACCTAGATTTCTTTAAGCCCCTTGAATTCAGATCTTTATCGTGTACACACACACACACACACACACACACACACACACACACTATTCCTTGAGCACCCATCCTCTGACCACTCCTTCGAGCTATAAAGCTGGTTCCCAGGGAAACCTACCTCCCCCTAGAGGTAGACCATGACCCACTGCTCCTACTGCCCAGTGTCTCCTGAACTTCCCTGGCTCAGACCTTTCCTCCATCTTAAAATTATGACAAAGTGTATATATCGTGCTTATCCTATGACCCACATACTACAAGTGCAGTTCAGTAGCTCTCAGTGTCTTCCTCACTCTCATACTGTCTTCCCCAACTCTCATCGCCCTTGCAGAAGCTTTGTGGTGCAGCAGAGCCCCCCTTCCTCCCGCAGCTCTGGAGAGTCTGCACTCTGGAGTTAGATGACTACAGGGGTCTCATAAGTGGATTCCTCCTATCATCCTCCTCCCTCTCAGTTCACTTAGTGAGAGCTCTCAGGGCTCACCAGAGCTTTACTCCTCCCTAAGGCTAAATGATGTTGCATTGCATGTTCTGGGCACTCCCCTCTCTGGACAGCTGAGGTAGAAAGCACTCAAACATGCTACCCTTCACCACATGCTGGCCATTGTCCCCAGTGTCCATGAGGGCAGGGCCTGTCCGTTACAGATCCAGGGAAGTCACGGTGTATTTGCTGGAGGGAAGAGCTCTCCTAGCTCTCTGTTCTGTCCTTCTGCGTCCCTTCAGCATTCATGGAGACTTCGTGGGGTCACCTCTCAGGGTGCTCAGATGCCCAGGCACCATCAGTCTTATGGAAATGAGATCAGTTGCTCAGCTGATGTACTATAGGGCTGGCAAGGTGGAGGCATACTACACAAAACAATTGGTGTGGAAACTCTTGAGGTGCTTGGATACTTTTTGTGTAGTCCATAAGTGTTCTGTATTCTCAGAGCAAAGAAAGATTGAGCACCTGCTCTGGTCTATGAGGCATCTCAATCCAGCTGCAAGGATTTTAAAGTAAGCCCAAGTCAGGTCTGCGTGCAGGAGCTGGGGTAGGGTAGGTAGGCTTTACTTACCTCCCTAAAGATAAGTTCTGCTGGCCCTGTTCAGTCACTGGAGACTTGCTCAAATCAACAGGGCCACCAGAGCCTGTCCCTTTTGTCCTTGTTGCTGGCAAGGGACTTCCCTGGCAACCTTGGCAGAGCTGCATACTAGGGAACAGTAACCTGTCTAAGGAAAGTCTATTTTGAACTTCAAGTGAAACAAAGAGTCTTTAGGTTAGACTTCTTACCCAGTGAGACCCACAACACGGTCCTCACACAGGTCCCAGGAGCTTTTAAAGGTGGCACTGGCCAGTCTGATGCCTGCACACTGCCATTACAGCACTACAGACTTCTAGGTTAAAATGCCACATTGGAGTGATTGAGAAAGAAAAAACTTTGACTGAATTTAGAAATGAAGATTTGAAAGTTTTGCTTAGAAATACTACCTAGAGGTCTCATGAAATCTCCCAGTAGCCCCTGCACTTCCTCTTCCTGTAAGCGGTCTGAGGTGACCTGCGAAGATGGTTCGTTACTCTCTTGACCCTGAAAACCCTACAAAATCATGCAGATCAAGAGGATCAAATCTTCGGGTTCACTTTAAGAACACCCGTGAAACTGCCCAAGCCATCAAGGGTATGCATATCCGAAAAGCAACCAAATATCTGAAAGATGTCACTTTAAAGAAGCAATGTGTGCCATTCCGGCGGTATAATGGTGGAGTTGGTAGGTGCGCCCAGGCTAAACAGTGGGGCTGGACACAGGGTCGGTGGCCAAAAAAGAGTGCTGAATTTTTGCTGCACATTCTTAAAAATGCCGAGAGTAATGCTGAACTTAAGGGTTTAGATGTGGATTCTCTAGTCATTGAACACATCCAGGTGAACAAAGCATCCAAGATGCGCAGGCGGACTTACAGAGCTCATGGCCGGATTAACCCCTACATGAGTTCCCCCTGCCACATTGAGATGATCCTCACTGAAAAGGAACAGATTGTTCCAAAGCCTGAAGAGGAGGTTGCACAGAAGAAGAAGATATCCCAGAAGAAACTGAAAAAACAAAAGCTTATGGCATGAGAATAAATTCAGCATAAAATAAATGCAGATAAAAGTAAAAAAAAAAAAAAAAAAAAAAAAGAAATACTACCTAAAGATAAAACCACTAGGATGTATTTACAGACAAGTTTTGTTTTGTTTTTAAATAGAGATTAAAACAGTAACAGAAGAACTTAAGAGTACAGGCTAAGGCCTTTTAGGTCTGTATGCAGTGCAAAGCGTCAATGCCATCCTAGTGACCTACAGATGTAGGCAGTGCCTAACAAAGTATGAATGGTGCTTTATCCACAAATAGAAAATTTCATCTTAAAATCAATTGTGAAGACCAAGAGATCCCAAACCTTGAAAAAAAAAAAAAAAAGATAGGGTGGAAGAACTTATGCATCTTGATTTTAAAATAACAATGTTACAATGTTGTTTTCTGTATGGACACCCAGGGCAGCAGGTAGACTAGAATGGAAAGCCATTTCAAAGGGGAGAGTCCTGGAACCTGGAAGTCCTCAGGCAAAAGACTGATGTTGGATTCTTAGCTCACACACATACAGAAATTAACTCAAAATGGGTCAAAATCCTAAATGCTGTTAACCAAAAGTATAAAAATTCTTTGAAGGAATTGGGAGCGAGGAGTTCATGATACTAGATTTAGCAATGATTTTTTTTTTTTGACACAATGTTAAAAAGTATGGGTAATAAAAAACTAGGTAAATTGGACTATATCAAAATTGAAAACCTTGGTGTATGCAAGTCAGCAGAATGGACAACCTATAGACTAGAAGAAAATGTTTGCAAACCACTTACCTAGTAACAGATTAATATCTAGACCATATGAAGAACTCCTACACATGAGCAACAACAAAACAACTTCATTTAAATGTGAAAAGACTTATGTTGACATTTCTTAGAATATACACAAATGATCCATAGGTCCATGAATACAAGCCCAGCATCACTAACCATTAAGGATGCGAGTGAAAATTATCCTGAGACCACACACTAAAAACAGTGTTGCTGACAATGTAGAAATGTGTTGTGTATTGTACACCAAATGGTACAAGTACTGTACAAACAGTATGGAGGCACACTGTAAACTTTAGAGTGGTCTCACTGCCCTTCCACACCAGGATACACATCCTAGAACTCTGAACTGTACACTTGACAATGGTTAGGATGGAGCCCAACAGGTAAAGACAGATATTTGCTGCCATGATCGACGATCTGAGTCCTATCCTGGGGAGATCCACATGGTAGAAGGAAAGATCTGGTTCCTGCGGATGGTCCTCTGGTGCATGCCATGACTTGTGTGGGCACACAGACAGGTAAATGTAATAAATCTTAAACAGTTGAGATAATATATTTCATGTTATGTGTCATATTTCAGCACAGGTTTTAAATATGTTCTGAATGAAATGTTTCACTCACAGTTGCTATATTTCTAGAATGGGTTCTTGAAGTAAAATTACTAAAGAAGTGTATGGCTCTGTTATTAGAGCTTTGTCATGAGCAGTTACTGTGATTTGTACCATTAGATGGTAAGATGGCTCAGTGGAGACCACATGGTGGGAACAGAGAAGTGACCCTAAGCTGCCCTCTGACCTCCACACTTGTGCCATGACATGCACACTAAATAAATACAAAATAAATCAACATAAAAAAGTTATTGTTGACTGCAGATAAAAAATACTTTCTCATGCAGTTACTGATCATACTTTTCATATGAAGTAGATAATTTAAATCCTAAGGGCTTAATGGTTTTTTAAATAAATTTTATTAATCTGTATTTATTTATTTTTTGTTTTGTTGTATGGGGAAATGTGCAGAAGTTTAGAGTTATTTCCATTTTTTAAAATTAATTCTTGTGAAACATACAAACTCACTAGCTTCAGATTTGAGCATTACCCATCAGGTGTTGATACCCATCAAGTATCCTTTTCTAGCTGTACAGTTATTCTTCCTGTCTAAGAGCTGTGGGGCTGGACTAGTTGTGATTTGTTTTGTATTTTCTTATCTAACTCCTACCAGATTTATTTTGATGTGAGAAAAGACTTGAGTTGATTTTTTTCTGCATATACCTTAGCAGTTGTCTCCCTTGCTCTCTGGTCACTGACTGGCCTGGCTTATTCTACTGTCGGAGCGTGTCTGTTGGGTGGACCACTGCTCTGTCCTCATCTTACTCTCATGTGCCTGGTCACACTGTCCTATCTCCTGACTCTATGGTTGGAGACACTAGCCTCTCTTCAGAATTGTCCTTAGTTTTTCTTTTATTTTTTTTTTCCAGGTAAACTTTAGAGTTATTTTGTCCTTTTGTCATTTATCTGGAAATGTGCAGAGACTCACATGAACAAGAATTGAAGACATTTAATCAGACAGTCATTTGTTCTAAATGATTTCTAACCTCCTGTGGATCAGAGGTCTGACCTGCCCGCAGCAGCTTTTACCCCCCTCCCCAAAATGACTCAGACACTTATATTAATTTTATCTTGCTTAGCCTGTATCTCAGGCACATTGTTAGCTAGCTCTTTTATCTTAATTTAACTTACTTTCATTAATTTATCTGGCCATGTGGCTGTGGCCCATAGCCCATACCTATAGTCTTACATGTTTCTTCTTTAGCAGCTAGATATAGTCTCTGTCTGACTCGGCACTCCTCGTACCTGAAACTCAATTTCCCTGCCTACTTCTACAACACCTAACACAGGCCCAAACAGTTCCTTTATTTATAAAATAATTTTTACTACATACAGATATTCCCGACATAGTCACTCGTGTCTTTACAGCTACCTGCGCTGCCTGCTCATGAGCACATCTTCTGTCTGTTGTGTTCTCTCTTCTTTCTCCTGTTTGTTTCTATTTTTAGAGGGGTAAGGGGTTTTTGGAGAGGGATCTCTTTTTTTAATATTTATTTTTTATTTTATGTGAATTGATGTTTTGCCTGCATGTATAACTGTGTCAGATCTTGGAATTACAGACAGTTGTTGGCTGCCATGTGGTTGCTGGGAATTGAACTGAGGTCCTCTGGAAGAGCAGTCAGTGCTCTTAACCGCTGAGCCATCTCTCCAGCCCGAGAGGGGTCTTTTTAAATAGAGTTTTTTTGTGTAATCTAGTCAGTCCTGAACTCCTGCCCCAGCTGAGCACTTCAAGTATGGTGTGCCCCCCTTATGCCCAGCCACAGTGTGTTTCCTCAATGATTTTTAGATTATAATCTTGGAGTTCTTTAAAGAACTACTTTATATGCATAAGGTTTCAAAGACTTTGGGAGAAATCACTAACAAAGTTTGAAATCCTTTGATCTAAGATCATTAGGAAAAATACATCAAAAAGTGTCTTCGCTTTCTTTGCCTTTGAATCTGTCTATGTCATATAAAAATTCTAGGCATCTTCTCCCCTCTATTTCTGCATTCCAGTTCATCAGCATAGCTGTAGAGTGTGCACATCCCCCATCTCACCTCCTATGAAATAATGCCTTATTGGCGGGCAGAGTATACGAAGTGTTTGCTTGTAAACCTCACTTTTTTTTTATGTCTGAATCCATCTGACATCACTCCTTGAATGAGAAGGTGATGGTGAGGAAAATGAGCCTTGTCCTCAGCACTGCCTGGCTGGAGGCGGGATATCCTCTCCTGAGAGACAAAGTATGGTTGGGGAGGTTGTAAGGGTGGGTGTCAGTTGAAACTCCTGAAGACTAGTAGACAGACAGAACCTCTTCTGTAACTGTCTACACAAGTGCCGAGAACACTGTTGGGTGGCTTCCATGTTCTAGGAGTGTTAGAGATAGTTCTGTGGCTGTGTTATAACTCATGGCAGGCTCCATGCCTGGTGTGTCTGAAGCCCTGGGTCCTCCCAGTCCTGCAAGATCGTCACCTCAACCAGGCTGTAGAGTCCTGAGCATCTTTGGCTCTGAGGGAAAGAGGATAGTAATATAAATATCTTACTTTTTTTCCTGTTCAGTTACCTTAACAATTACTGAAAAGGTAAAATCTATGTTCTCATCAGGGGGGTAATAATCACCCTGAATGTTTGTTCATTTATTTACCACAGTATAACTGGCCTGACCCATAGAAGTAACTGACCAGGGTGTCAGGTGTATTTAGGAGTTAAAGGGCTTTATTTATCTTATTCTTGAATTGAGCAGATTATAAAATTATTTATTTATTTATTTATTTATTTATTATGTGCAGCATAATTACAGCAATGTTTCTTTTTTTTCTATGGACTGAAGAATTTCTCAGTTCTTTAGTGAGTTTTCTCATGTTTTCATTTCTTCCCTTTGAACCTAGCAGTGGCAGTCCTTTCTGTAGGGAGATTATCTCACCAACATTCAACAAAGCTCAGTTCCAAAGTGTTTTTTTTTTTCCTCCTGAGAATAGTTTTTACAAGTAATTTCTTAAGATATATGAATAGTAGCATAACAGAAACAAATGAAAAAAAATTTAATTTTGAATTTAAAGAAAGTAAAACTTTTTTGTTGTTCTTTTTTAAAGATTTATTTATTATGTATACAGTATACAGAAGAGGGTACCAGATGTCACCATAGATGGTTGTGAGCCACCATGTGGTTGCTGGGAATTGAACTCAGGATCTCTGGAAGAACAATCAGTGCTCTTAACCTCCTCTGAGCCATCTCTCCAGCCCCAAAGAAAGGAAAACTTAATCTAACATATTAACATTTTAAGCTATAAAAATAGAGCGGGCCACATGGCTTAGCAGGTCTTGCCACCAGGTCTGAAGACATGGGTCTGATCCCTGAGACCCATACGCTGGAAGGGAGAACTGTTTCTTTCCTTCCTTTTGTCCCCCTCATTGTTTCCCTGTGCTGTGGACACACACACACACACACACACCATAAGTAAATAAACAGCTCATTTGTTCTTATGCCCCTCTTTTCCTAGTCCGTGCCTTTTAAAAGAGTCATGTAGCCATCTGTAGCACTTCCTAGCTATTGACTATTAAGCAGCTCGTCCATAGATTTTTAACCCTCATTTTTCTGGGGCTGGGAGTGAAAACTATGTCTCAGGAAGAAATCTTGTGTCGTGATTATAAATGTCTCACTTGCCCTATTGGTAGTAAGGAGGAGGCTGAGCTCAAGGCTCAAGGAACTAATGTGTTGTAGTCTTGTAAGATTTAAACAGTCATTAGTATTTTAAAAGCTGGCTTGGCAGAATGCTATCAGAGTGCTCCTAAAGTGAATCCCTGGACCAGAGAGTAGAACTTGTAGTGGAAAAAGCTTTGCCTAGCAAGCACCAGGCCCTAGGCTCAACCTAGTGTGAAAAAACTACTACTAAACATGGGATAAGAGCTGGGAGGCAGAAGGTCCGGTACAAGCAGGTATAAGATGCCACTGGATTTGGGGAACCAGTTTGAAAAACGATAGAATCAGAGAAAATATGCTTACATATGCTTCCTTTTCTGATTGCTCTCGCTGTCTGACTGGAGTCGTAGCCGCTGGTGCCATCCCCTGAGAGCTCGGGTCCTTGCCTAAAAGTTACTGAGAAATGAAGACTGTAGAAAGCCGGAAAATGCCCAGGCTTTTACTGCACACACACTGACAGCCAACAGAACGCTCTTTCCGTTTGCAGGCTTTTTTTTTTTCCAGTGTCATTTTAAGTTGCAGCTTCCAGCCAATCAGCAAGCTCCATGCCCACTGACATCACGAAGCAGCCAGTTCCCTCCAGCTGCAGAGAGCTTCAGTTTGTCTTTTTTTTTTTTTTTTTTTTTTTTTTAAACTAAAATGGAGGCCGGTTTCTTGCCTTAAGGAGTACAGCGCCCTTCCCGCTGGAGCCTAGATGTTGACATGTAATAAGGCGGGCAGCGGGATGGTGGTGGATGCGGCCAGCTCCAACGGGCCTTTCCAGCCCGTGGCCCTTCTCCACATTCGAGGTGAGTTATTGTGTGTTCTACTGACCGGAACCTTCCTTGGGTAGTTAATAAATGGCTATTGTGCTTTGGATAGGAAAAGCAGGAAGTTTATCCAGCAGTACCTCCTCCACGTTGATGGGTCTGCCCCCCAAGCAGGCCAGAGTGTCACCACCGATCGGTGGGCATTCTGAGGCTCAGGAGGCCTTGCACGCAGAGTTCAAAGCTGGTTTTTCTGCTTTCTGCCTGCGCTCCCATCCCCCTTTCGAGGCTGTGCTGATGTCAAAGGATGTGAAGTCACTGCCCGGGGAAGGTCCTGGGTGGGGGAAGGAAGGAGAGGCGGACCATCGGGCCTGGCCAAGTTGTCCACTCACAGAGTTTGTGTTACATTAGTGTCTGTGTTGTTGAATACTACAAGGTTTTGCTGGAGACACGGCTCTGAATTAAGGATGAACTGCAGACAGAGAATGTGCAGAATTGATCAGAAGAGAACTTACTTCCTTTTGGAGGATGTGTACTCTAGCCATGCAGCCTGAAGGGAAATATACTCATGCTTGAGATTCTGAGATCTGCTCTGCTTCTGATCTTAATTGTTCGCTGTTAGCTTTAGTGCAGCCGTAGGAAACACTTTGCATTTACAAAGGCTTTGTTAAGATTTAAAAGGGCAACAAGTTTCCAGTGTGTATATAGGTCACAGGAATGCCCAGACTGAGGGAAGCAAATCTGTAGCTTTTTCACCACCTATCCCCACCTCGAGATGCTGTGGAAATTGGCTTCCACGGTGGCTAAATGTAAGATGGCCAGGAAGAAGCAAAGGGTGACTACAGGACACAGCAGGTGCCTTAGCTGCAGGACCCAGGCAGCTCAGTATATTTTGAATCTGAGCCATTGGCTAGTTAGCAGTAACGTGACTGGATTACATGTACAAGTCCAATATTAACACATTTAAGGTCCTTTACAGGTAACAGGGTTTTGTTTTGTTTTTTTTTAATTTTAGATGTTTGTGTGTTTTGCCTGCATCTATGTATATGTACCATGCATGCCTGGTGCTCACCGATGTTAGAAGGTGGCATCAGATTCTCTGGAACTGGAGTCATGGATGGCTACAAACCGTCACGCAAGTGCTAGAAACTGAACCCAGGTCCTCTCCAATAGCAACAAGTGCTCTTAGTCACTGAGATATCTCTCCAACCCAGCAAATTTGGCTTGTTAGCCTTCTGGTTCTTAGTGGGCACTGACTGAAATATATCATTTGGTTTTCTATTTTATAAATAGAATCATTTGTTTGTGAGGGCCCTATTGTTTCAATCTTTATTGTGCCTGCCATGGAGTCATCCCTCCCCTCTTAGTTGTTCAGTATCTAATTAGTAGTGAGGGGCCTGACCCTGAGATGGACTTGAGGTGCAATCTCAAACTTGTAATGTAATCAGGTGGACTAGCTTCTCATTTTAAATCTCAGCACTTAATTTTCTCATAAATACTTCTTGAGCAGACACCTTAACTTGTTTTGTCTTAAACTTGATAAAAGCCACTGCTGTGAGCCAAGTGCTGAAGGTCATTGACTGACATACAGCCCCTTCCCCAAAAGAGCCCTGCTGGGGAGGAACAAAGGACAGAAAGAAATACTTCCTGGGCCTGGAGCACGGAGACCTGAGGTGCTGGAAGGAAGGAGAAACTGGAGAGGCCCAGCCCTCCCCCTTTAAGCAGAGGGGTCTTTCACTCAAAAGGGAATACAACTTGTCCAAGATCACTTAGCCCTTAAGTGCTAGGACTAAGTCTAAATCCAGGAAGCTGTTTCGTTTTGTTCGCAATCTTTAAAAATACATAAAAAAGAAATTGTAGCTGTGGCAGAATATCTTGCAAGAAGATTACAGTTTGCTCCCCAATGCCGTTGTCTGTTCAATTCATTGCCCCTTTTTTTGCATGACAGTTGTACACCCAGTGTTTGCTTCTTACTCATTTACATACCTCATGTTTGTCATTACTGCGCAGGCCGATCCTAACCCTGAACCTGCAGACACACTGACCTGTCTTCCTGTGCACTGACTTGGGGAGTCAATAAACAAGGGACACTACTGCCACCCACCCATGTGCAGTCAGGTAGTTTGGCAGCTACTGATACTGATAGTGGTTAATGTGTTGAATTTGCCGTTCCTGAAAATTCAAGTGTGAAAGGGATATAGTTTAACCTGGCACAGCCCTAACTGCTTCTAAGGAAGAGGCATGGCTGTAAATTTAGCTTGATGACTTGGATCCTGCACTTGCAGCACTGTCCAAGAGTGATAGGAGTGCACTCTTTGACGTCCACTATACTAGCCTGTGGCCACATGTGACCATCAGGCACTTAAAATGTACAGCTGATAAATCAAATTCTTTAGATAAGTGTCAGCCAGGGTTGTCGAATTGGACAGTAAAGGTCTAGTCTGGGGCTGGAGAGATGGCTCAGCGGTTAGAGGTTAAGAGCACCGTCTGCTCTTCCAGAGGACCCGGGTTCGATTCCCAGCACCCACATGGCAGCTAACAACTGTCTGTAGTTCCAGTTCCAGGCAAACACCAAGGCAAATAAATAAATAAATAAAGTTTAAAAAAAAAAAAACGAAAACAAAACCAGATAAGGTCTAGTCTGGAATTGGCACCTTTTCAATAAAGTCCAGACTGTAAATATTTTTGGCCCTGAGCAAAGCAGCCACAGAAGTGAACGAATGTTGCCTGTTGTCCAACAAAGCTTTATTTACACAACCAGATAGCAGACTAGATTTGCTCATGGATCACAGGCTGCTGGTTTATTCTAGGTTATTTTGCATGTCTGAGTTGGCCTGTGAAGACTAGTAGAACGTGATTCTGAAGCTTCCTGCCCTCCGTGGCTGACCCCCAGAGCTCAGCTGACCCACCTCTGGGTCAGGTTTCAGACAGGGACAGCTCAGCCAGGAAGATGCCAGTGACAGAGAAGGAAGCAGGACAGGCAGTCTACAACCTTTCCTTCCGGCCTCCGTTCTGTTCCACCAGAAAGTCTCATACCTGCCTCCTGTGCTGATTTGTTCCCAGTAAACTTCCTGGGTGATGGTGGGGAAGCCTGATGGGAAGCTGCAGAGAGCAGGTGCCTCTTCTTATGGTAGCCTCTTTATCCTGGAAGGTGGGGTCTAATTGTGAGAACCCTGCTCCCTCACAAGTTCTGGCCCTGTCATTGGTTGGTTGATGTTCACTTTGCTACTAAAAATTTAGGAGAAAACCATTCGGGAAGCAAGTGAAGACAGCACCCCTCAGTCTCCTTTTCCTAGCACAACAATCTGATGATGCGTTGACAGTGACTGTGCAGCATGGGTGGGTGGCTGGATTTGGGACACACAGGCATGTGTTATGTGAGCACTGATGAGAATGAGAAGAGGTCTGCTGCTGTGCTTTTTTTGTGTGTGGTGGTGGTGGTTTTTAATGACAGGGTTTCTCTATGTAGCCCTGACTGTCCTAGAATTCACTTTGTAGACCAGCCTGGCCTTGAACTCACAGAGATCCTCCTGCTTCTGCTTCCCAAATGCTGGGATTAAAGGTGTGCACTACCACACTTGGCTGAATTGCCTACATTCTTAAAACAAGAGAGGGAAACTACCAGAATGAGTCTCTTGAAAGAGTAAAGTAAGGATTTCTTACCTGAACAGCTCATTGGCTTGCAGTTTTATCACCCATACTCTGAGTGAGCTCTGGGCAAAGTGCAGGCAGGGGCGCATGCACCCTCCTCTGCGCTGGTGCTGCATGTGTTGTGTGTCACTGATGGTGTAAAGGGTGACTAATAACAATGGCCTCTTGGGGGAGGGCTGTTTTTGAAGACTGCATACCTTTGCAGTAATTAGTTCTGCCCTAGACTTGGGGAGAAGGCCTATTCTATGGTTATCATAAAAGCCATTTCCTGAATTCTTCAGTTGAGATATATTAATCATATGGAAGTATGGGAGAAGAAACTGGGGGTATTGTTTGGTTGGTAGAGTGGTTGCCCAGTCCCAGCACTTTCAGCAGAGTAATGGTTGACAGCACCCTTGAGGTGGAAACAAGAATATCAGAAGTTCTGAGCTACATAGTGAGCTCAGCACAGCTGTGAGAACTTGAGTGAGTGTCTTGGGAGAGGGGGTGGGGTGTTTCAGCCTAGGAAGAGAGTCAGTGGCAAGTCAGAGGCACAGCTGGAGAGCACTGACTTGTGCTTCCTTGCCCCACATACACTTTAGTATGTGTTCACCCTACAGTATTGTGCAGTCCCAGGGAACCCTGCATGTCTCAACCTCATCTGTGGCTACTGCCTCAGGTGTCTGTTCCAGAGGCAGAAGTTGTATTGTCTTCATGTTAGTACCAGGGCCAAGGCCACATTCATCTGTCCCACGTTTTCTTTTGAGTTCTTCCAGTACTGGAAGACATCATTATTTCCATTTTTTTTTTTTTTTTTTTTTTTTTTTTTCCTGGAGAGAAGGGAGCACCTTCTGCAGGACCACAGAAATGCAGTGAGTCAGCTCAGCACAGCTCACATCACAGACTTGCAGGGTAAGGGGAACACACACACAGACAATTTTTAATGTAATTTTGAAAAAAATTTAAAGCCTTCCTTTTTAGTCTTGAAAAGACACTGCCAAAGCAAGCAAGGATACAAGACTCTAGGAGACATAGAGAATAGAGGCCTGGTTTTATTTTAGGTCCTTGAATTAGTCACAAGCCAAAAAATCCTGGTTTAGGAATCCGGGCTAAAGTGTATTGGTTAAATGCAGTGAGTAAATCTAGATCTGCTTTTTGCCTGAACAAATACAAAGCAAAGGGCCAACGAGATGGTTCAGTGGGAAGAACTTGAGTCTGATGATCCGAGTCCACTTCAGGGACCCACGTGGTGGAAGGAGAAAACTGAATCCTGAAAATTGCCCTCTAACCTCTCACATATGCATTATACACATGCCCCAAAATTACTTAAAATGTTCCTAAAATAACTACAAAATGAAGCAGTAGTGGTGTTCACCTGTATGTCTGGCACAAGAAAGACTGTTGTAAAAAGATAAAAAAATTCAAGAATGCTCATTTAGTTCAAGGCCTGCCTGGGTAGCTATACTGTTGACAGGAGCCTGTAGGTGAAACCGGTAACTGTGTTTGTGGCAGTTGGAGAACCCTAGTGCTCTGGGCTTCTCCTCAGTTCTCCGGGTACAGTAAAGATGTGATGGTGTAACTTACAGCCTGGGAATACAGTATTTATTAGTGAACTGTCAAGATCTCTGCAACTTGCTCAGAGAGCCAAGGGGACATTTAAGTCTAAAGTAGCATGCTGACAGAAACAGTGTGGGGTCTAGGGATGGAGACATCCCAGTGTCCATTCACTTCTGCATAGGCTTTACGTTTTTTCATAAATGTGAAAGAAGTACATTAGAAAAGCTGTGCTTTAGGTTGTGTATGAAGACCCTGTCACAGCATAGCAATGGCTCCCAAAGTGGCCAGCAGCTGTCTTGTCTGCTGGTTGTTTTACTCCCTGCTTGCTGACTCACTGTGGCCGCACTACTCCCCATGTGGTATTTCGGGGTGTGTACTTGGTTTGATATTGGCGGCATTCTTACTGGCCTTAACAGTTATGAATTGCCTTTAAGGTGCACAAAGAACTTGAGGGTAAAGATAAAAGTGAGGGTGGGTCGTGGTGCCACTGAAACAGTGGCTGTCTTAGACATGTGACCCTCTGTGTAATCTGGTTTACCTCTTCAGTGTTTGTGAGGGATAAACATGTAAACTTATGTCAGTTGCTTAAAATGGTGTCTGGACTCTTGTAAGACTGCACGGTGTTAGTAGTGCTCATGGTGACCCCCCTTTGTGGGACATCCTTTCTGGAACCCAGCAGCTAACCACAGTTACAGCTGGGACACCTGTGTGTTTGCTGCTCTTGAAGCTCAGATGAAGTCTATCTCTCACTTCTCAAGCCTTTTCATCTCTTGCCATGTTGCCACCCTAAAGCAGCATTGCCCGTATCCTGTACATGTGTATAAAATTATCTGCTAGGTGATTCCAGGTGCCACCTCCATGGCCTTTGTCAAGCACACATGACTCCTGATCCAGCCTCCCTCCTTAGTTCTGTCAAACTCACACTCAGAACTCAGGCTTACATTTTCAACTATTTTGAAATAGAGTTTGAGTATTAGCAGTTGTAAAACACTTACGGTTTAGCAGTTAGTGATGCTGAATGTGACCACTCAGAACTCAGTGGCTGTGACAGCCCTGTGATCTACAGAGAACCATAAACACTAGGGCCCCCAGAATTACAGAGCTACCTTCAAGGGGTCTGCAGGTGCCCTTTCAGATAGTTGAAACACTGTCTTCATAGGAGAATCAATGTGTGGACATTGGTCTGACGGTGAAGCAATGTTGGGTAAACAGGTTCTTTCATAGAACAAGGTAGCCAATGTCTGTCCAGTTAGTGGCCACCGTGCACTTTGCCATGCATGTGCCTGTCTAACCTAAGAACATCCTTGATAAAGCATGAAACTATTCGTTTTAGAAAATCCCAACTCTGACACGTACTTTCTCAAGTTTGTGATAAAATGCAAAGCCCACATAAAAGCTTTTGGCATGCTGGAATGCTTTGGCCATCCTGAGGAAACACTTCATCTTGGTAAATTGAGTTACAAGCTTAATACTCTAGCCTAGCCGCTTTCCAGGCAGGGACTGTCATTTTTACTTGCAATAACAAAAGCCACACTGTGTTTATGAACATTTTATCTGTTATCCAAGAAGTGAGCTTATCAGTTCAAAGGAAACAGTTGTGAATGTGTGTGTGTCTCTGTGTGTGTATCTTCTGATAAAATTTCAGCTTTCCAAACCAAGTGTGAATTTTGAAAAATTTGTATCTGCCTTTGTAAGTATGACAGCTCCTAGTGAAGACTGTCCTACTGAGATTGGCTGCTCACTGACACCCTGCATAGCTAAGTGCACCAAGAAGTACTAAGTGCACTCACTCTTAGAGCATGCCTTTCTGGGACTACACCATGTGCTGGCTGTGTACTGTACACCAGTACAGTCTGATAGAACTAAACAGCTCATCAGTATGGCTCAGATTCTACTCCGAGGCCAGTATCTAAGAAGGTAGCACTTGTTGGCCATGTGAGTGGATCATGCTTATTATGTAAGCCCAGCACACGGGAGGCTGAGGCAAGAGGATCACTGTGAGCTTGGGCTTGCTTTGGCTGCAGAGTCAGACAGTCTCAGAAATCAAACAACAAAAGTAAAACACAACAGCATCTCTCACTTCTTGAATCTGAGTGTATTATCAAAGACCATTAAAATGATTAAGCCAAAGTAGCCTTTTTTCCAACTTAGTATGTTCCTATTGACCGGAGGTGGGGGAGGGATGGAGAGAGGGAGGGTGTTTCCCACACCCCTCAGCCAAAACAACTTACCACAGGAAGTTGAATACAGAAGCAGCCTTGCAAATCTCCCTGCCTTCTGTTAATCTGCTGCCAGAGATCTATACAAAAGTATAGAATAGTGCCGTTTTCCCTTATTTTAAAACTTAATTTATTTTAATAAAGGTGCAGCATGACAAGCAGCAGGCCTATTAATAACTTAAGAAGAGGGTGACATTTAAAAAATTGTCCTGTGTGGCAATGCACCTAATCAGAGCTCTTTTGGGTCTTCTTCTAGAACCTGACACTATAAGTGAGTCCTGACACCACACAAATCAGAAAGCAGAACCCAGGGAATCTGTAGCCCAGACTGGGAGTGTTTTCCAGTGTCTTTCTTGTGTGTTATGTCCAAAAAACGTAACAGTGAGCCAAGCAGTAAACCACATAACCGTGCAGAGGGCTCTGTTCCTTTTCATTAGATCTGTATATGAATACAGCCACCTCTACATTTTTCTTTTTTAATATTTATTTTTATTTCATGTGAATTGGTGTTTTGCCTGCATGTATAACTGTGTAAGGAGGTCAGATCTTGGAATTACAGACAGTTGTTAGCTGCCATGTGGGTGCTGGGAGTTGAACTCGGGTCCTCCGGAAGAACAGTCAGTGCTCTTAACCGCTGAGCCATCTCTCCAGCCCCAGCCACCTTTACACTTCTCTTAATCAAAACTAAAACCAAAATTCTCCCTGATCTTGTCTTTATGTTCTGCACAGTCACCTACCCTGTCAAGTGCTTGCCACTCGTGTGTAGTCTGCTGTGTGCACTTACAGACCTTTTTCTGTGTATGTGTTTACTTATCCACACTAACAACATAAATGTGAGAAAGTTTCTAGTCATTTTTATTTCTTCAGTTATTAAGGGGGAAAATAAGAGAAAAGGAATATGAGGAACCAAAGCTTTAATAGTTAGGTGGTGCTCTGAGCTGGTGACATGCTATATATCCCCATCTTGTACTGTTTACACTGGCACAGAATAAACTCTTGGCTCAATCTCCCATGCCTTTCTGAAAATTTGGTTTAAAATCTTTGGACTAGGTGAGAACATTTGGAAGGAGGAGGCAAGTAGCATCTTCCCTGCCTGGGGACAGCTCTCACTAGTGCTCTTCGGTCATTTCACCCGTGTCAAAGACAAACAAGCCCTTCCTGGTCTAGCTTCAGAATAGAGGTCCCGTTTCCCTCATCACAGCCCGGAGATGTGGGCTTCTGTTTTTTAGTTCTTCAGACCTGAGCCAAAGCACATTTTACTATTATACTATATATATGATTATATGTAGAATAGTAATATATTTATATAGTAATGTTTATATTTTTATATATAGCAATATAATGGTAATATCATTACATATATTACTAAGAGACCATCACCGATCTTTTGAAGGACATTTTACTTTAATTGTAAAATATTAGGTCACACTTCCGAAGTGACCCTGCCTACCAGACATGACCCTTCCTGGGTTGTC
The DNA here is from genome assembly GCA_004025045.1 of Sigmodon hispidus. Classification (NCBI taxonomy): domain Eukaryota; kingdom Metazoa; phylum Chordata; class Mammalia; order Rodentia; family Cricetidae; genus Sigmodon; species Sigmodon hispidus. The sequence goes on along the minus strand of PVIH01001274.1, from coordinate 77,253 downwards.
AGATGACATTGTCTAGGAGTCAGCTGTCAGATCCAGGATGAAAGACTGACTCGTTTACAGAGTCTGGGCTAAGTCTCTGTACCTTCCTTCAACCTGTAAACATGTTCTGTTTAGAAATGCATTTCAATCCCCCTAGAGGAACACCTGACTCAGTCTTGATGTTGGGGGGAAAAAACTGGATTTGCCAGGAGTGGAGGCTAAACTAAGCAATATTGGGACCTTGGGACCTTGGGACCGCCTGCCCATGGGGGGGATGGGGAGATGTGGAGAAGAGAGAATGACCTGATGTGGTGGGAGGGGGAAGGGACCTTGAATAAGGATATACAAGGATAGAAAATGTGACTTCTTTATTTATAATAATAAAAGAAAGGGGGAAAAAAAAAGAAATGCATTTCATCACATTCCTTATTTTCATGGGCACCGAAAGAAGGGAACTTTGAAATTGCGGAGTAGCATTCTTAAAGATGAGAAGTACAGTGAGGCTGAGCAGGTTCTCCTTTGTCCTGGCTGGAGGTGCCTGCCAGAAGGGGATGCCAGTGGCCATCCCAAGAGTAGGCTTCCAGCAGAGTCTAATATATCCAGATACATTTTGTTTGTTTGTTTGTTTGAGATATTCTTCAGACAGAGCCTCACTATGTAGTCACAGCTGCCCTCACGTCTGGCACCCTTGAGCTAGGATTATAGACATGTGCCACTACATCTAGCTTAGTCTAATGTCACAATAAAATCACAAGAGTTGGTGCAGTGGGGAGAAGAACATATATGTAGCCCGCCGCACAAGGACTGAAGTTCTCATGTAAGAAGCTGGGTGAGACCCTGTACATGTGGCTTCAACCCTAGCCATGATGGGGAGAAAAAGAAAGGGCTCGCTGGGACATCTTGTCAATGAGAGATCCTGCCTAGAAGGAAGAAGCTAGAGAGGGAAGGAGCAAGACACCCAGTGTTTTTTTCTGCCTTCCTCCACACTACACACAAGGGTGTATACCCAGGAGGAGTGCACTCACATGGCAAACAACAGTAAAATGTGTAGGCAAAGTTAGGGGTAGGGGTATAGAACTCAGTGCTGGGGTGCTTGCCTAGCATATATGAGTGCTTAGGCCTAGTCCCCAGTGCTGCAGAAAAAACAAACAAACTAAAGCTAAATGTAAATGTAGTCTTTTATTTATAAAGCTGCCTTTCCTCCTCCTTACTCTAAGTAAAAATTCCATTCTCTGCATTAGTCTCCAACTTGAGAGTGTCTAGTTAGCCTCAGCCTCCTGAGGGCTTAACTCCAACTTTAATTTTTCTGACTTATCTTCTGGATGCACCTGAGGCCTCACATATTGAGACTGAAGTTTTCTGAGGCAGGTGAACTTCTGGGAGGGTGACTTATAAATGGCATAGTACTAGTAGGAATTCTGCATTTTTTCACTTTTAAGTTTTAAACATATTTAAGTGTGAGCTTTAAAATATTAATCACCAAGTTTTGTATTTTATTTTTGTGTGAGCCGAATTTATCATTATTCAATTAAATAAACCCAAGTCTGTCCTGCCTTCCTAGATGGGGAAACAGCTGACAGGGGGAGGTGCGCACATGTGTTCTGTAAGTCTGAACACCAGAGCCCCTTCAGCCTTACTGTCTCATTTAGTGCAGCATGTGGGCACAGGCCTTTGGCTTATTTGAGATTTCTCACCCTTTTTTATTTTTACTAAAAGAAGAAAGCCTATGCAAGAATCATGGGCTAAACTTGGAGCAGCAAAGTGATTTCATGCTTCACATTTAAATGCTGGGGGAGGGGGCTTTAAGAAACATATCTAATAAATTCTTTGGCAGGAAGCAGAGACTTATCAGCCAAGTTAATAGCCTTAACTGTGGCATCTATAGTAACTAGACAGGCCGCCTGAGTAAATATTTACCCATCAGCCCCTCGGCAGAGCCGTCAGCACTGAGCTGCTTCCTACTACCCAGGGTGCCAAGCATTGCCATCTTTCATCTTCTCCAGGGTTCTTTCGTATTGTTTAAGCAAAAAGTTTGGGAGAATAGCTTGCTGGGAACAGCCGGTGTGCTGTCTGTGGCTCCCTGTGAGAGAAGAGTGACCCTGATGCCATCATTAGCACCCTGGACCTTTTTCATCTTCAAAGCTCCTTGCAAGTGTTCATTAGCAGTCGCCCTCTTTCCTACAAGGTAGTAAACAGGTGTTATTAGCCCCATTTTTACAGTTGTGGAATTGAGAGCAGAGAGTGTGCCAATTTGCCTGAGGTCTTGGAACAGTTGGTGGCAGAGGCCTTGGGCTTTCTGACTCATGGTTCTGGCCTCACACACTCTGGACGAGCATGGGAAGCAGCTTTTGCAGGTTTCTTTATCACAGAGATCTCTACAGAGCTCTGTCTGATGTGTTTACAGTGATGTAGAGTGCAGGATACCGAAACAGGCTAGTCAATCTGATGGTGTCATCTAGAAAAACACAAGATGCAGATCCTGGGGCACGGAGGTAAGGCTCTTCCCAACGGGCTGTGGTTATGGATGAAATTAACTCAGGTTGTGTAGCTGTATCCAGTGCCTGGATGCAGCCTGTCTTCTGGCTCCCACCAGTGCTCACGGTGACCTGCCTCTCCCTTAGATAAAGAGCTCAGCTACCCTGGGAGAGCCACTGTGTAACTGGATTGGTAAAGCACAGCTGCCAAGGGTGTTCCAGTGCTGAACTTGACTTTATTCCTAGTAAAGAGCTTCATGTCGTTCTGAGAGTCTGGCACTGTGGTAAACTCTCTTCATTGTGCTAGTAGCTAAGTAACTTGGGGTCTTGGAGAGTAGAAACATCTACCTCTGAAAACAGGCTCTGTCTTAGCTTACGAGTCTGTCCAAGGAGAAATGGTCACAGACACAAACGTTTCTTGCTATGTCCATGAAGAGAGGTTGGCAGGGCAGTAGAAGCATCATGAACTTGCTTGTGCTCCTGCTCATCTCCTCCCTCCCTGCTCTCATACTGTCTGCACTGTAGGGAGCGTGGCAGCCCCGCCGCCGCTGCCTTCACTGTACCAAATGAGTGTGAACTTCAGACAGAAGTTCAAATGGAATGCAACTTTATACATGGGAAGGCCAACAGAACCATGTCTTAACTTCCTTCCTGTACCCACATTAAGGTTGATGCCCTGCATTAGGTGTTTAGAAATCGTTGACATGGTACTTGGTCATCTGCTCAGTGCTAGACTTGGTCTGCAAGTGTGTCCCTATGCCAGCTTTCAAAGGCACCAAGGGGAGAGGGCAGGAATTGGCACTTGACAAAGCTGATTTGTGGTACCAGAGCAAAGGGAGATGATGTGAGGGTGCTCAAACCAGGAAGGGGTTTGTATTAAGTAGCAAAGCAGCATCCCTTACAAGACTGATGGAAGTTCAGCAGAGACCTGCCAGTGGGAAGCAGAATTCAGAGCAGCGATGTCCAGTGCCACTGTGTCCTCTCACAAGGGAAGGCGAGGCTGTGATGAAATACACACTCAGAAGAAACTGAAATCGAGACCTACAATAGGAGAGCAGAATAGGGAGGTGTGAATTCATGAGCATAGGCACGTGTATTGGAAGCAAGGAAAAGAACAGAAACAGTATTAAGAGCGAGGGTAGGGGTTGATTATTGAATCTCCCGGGCACTGCTGTCCTTGTGGTCTTTGAGGTGAATGTGGTAGTTTTTTACCCAGATAGCTGGATAGAGTGAAGTATTGAAGCACTAACATTATGGCCTTGGATTGAGACTGGCCAGAAGCTGGCTTTCCTAGTCCTTCTGGCCAGGCAGGCCCTCTCAGTTTTTGCCCCACCTGGCTGGCATGTACTCCTTTGCCAAGGCAACAGAGCAAGCACAGGTGGAGTGTTCAAGTCAGGCCCTGGCAAGGCTTGGCTCATGCTCTGCCCCTCTGGGTTAGCTGACCTTTTATTTCTGTGTTCATTTAATTGAATGAACTATCTCGCTGCTTGCACTTGGTAGGCCTTGTTTTGTTTTGTTGGTTTTTTCCCCAAGGTAAATGATGAGGTGGTCAAAAGCAGCTTTGCTGAAAAAGCTCAACCCTCAAAGCTGCCTCAGTTGGCTGGTACTTGCATGGGGAGCGGGGGTGTTAAAGGGAGGAAGTTGACCTTTGTGGCTTTGGTCTTCCTGCTGCTGAAGAGAGGAGCCCTCAGCAGGGCAGGACAGTAAGTGGGAAGCTGGAACAAAGAGGGGAGGGGCCCAGCCCTGGTGTGGCCCTGAAGGGCGTGGCCAGCGCAGTGTATGACTACACAGCCCCTGCTGACATAAGCTGTACAAGGTATTTTCCAGTTCTGTGGGTGTCTTTACTGTTTGGCAGTAGAAAAGTTTTAATCTGCACAAAAGCTGCTTCCATTCTGTTGCCTGTGTTCTGTAAATCACATCTCAGGAACCATACAGAACCCTAAGGTTTATTCCTATTTCCTTCTAAGAGCATGTCATTGTACAACTTTCATTTAGACCTTTGTGATCAGTGTTGAGTTAGTTCTTATAGTACAGATGAAGGGTGGCCTTCACTCTTTTACATGTGACTACCCTGTTTTCCCACTATCATTTGTTTAGATAACCGCTCTTTGCCCCAGTGTAGAGATTTAAAGGCCTTGCTGACAGTCATGGCCCTTACATGGGAAGACTGGTTCTGAGCTCCCAGCTCCATTCTGGCCCCATTCTGCTGTCCCCTGTCCTCACATCCGCACCGCCGCCATCTTGGTTGCTTTGGCTCTGCTGCACCATCTCTTAACTCAGGAAGTGTGGCTTCTGTAATTTTGCCAGGTGTTTTGGTACTTTTAGGATCTGTTTGTCAGCACACCCTATCTCTTTCTTCTATTGTGTGACCTCCCCAAGTCAAGTTGGGGATGAAGACAGGGCCAACCACACTCCCTAGGAGCACCTCTGAGTCAGAGAGGAAAACCCACCCTCCCAGATGTTTCTGCTTCTGAAACCTACAGGGTTTATCATGAAAACTTTTGGGTTTAGTGATTACAGTTCAGAGTAAAATTGACTGTTCAGCTGCATCATGGGAGACTGAGTCCTAGGAAGCAAGTAGAGTGGCTGTGTGGCCGTCTTCCAAGTGAGCATGGGGAGGAGCTGCTGTTTGAGCTCTCAGTTGTCAAGATTGTCTTGCTCTGTCTGCCTCTGACCTCTCCAGACCAGAGGCCAGCTACAAAGCTAACATGTCCCATCTCTGTGGGATCAGATGATGAAACCTGATTCACATCCTTTTCTGTTGATCTTGACATAGATTTGATTCCCATCAATCTTATCTCTCAAGGTGAAATCCATTTTCTTCTCTGGCTGCACTTGTGCCCACAGACTGACTCTTAGTGCGCCTGGAACTGGGCTCAGTCATGTCCCAGCCCCTGTGCAGCCCCATGACAGAACTTGTGCTTTCCAGAGGAGGAACAAGGGCACTGTGTTGGGAGTTTCCAATATAAAGGACTGCTCTTAATTTCGAGATTGACTTTTTGAGTATTAAAGGGAGTTTGTTTTTTTTCCTCCTGCTTTTTTCCATACTTCCTGTCTGCCTTCTGGCTAATCAGCGTTTTATTAAACTAATAGGAAGGACAAATATTTACAATGTACAAGAGCATAATCCCACAGCAGAAACCCTGTCTCAAAAATCAAAAAGTATTCATTGGTATATAGCCAGGATGATATGACCTGTTTCCTGGATGATCAGATTCCCATGCAACTGAATAAGACCAGACATTTTACCCTGAACTGCAGTCATTATGTGGAATGATAAAGCCAAATAGTTTACATAGAGGCTGGAAGGGAAGGTGTGGTAGGTATTTACTGTAATGCTGTGGTTCTGAGGAGCATTCTGTGTGTTTGTGTGTGTGTGTGTGTGTGTGTGTGTGTGTGTGTGTGTGTGTCTCGCACATCCATCCTGGGAGCAGTCTGCTCACACATGTAGACATTGTGTTTGTTGATGAGGTCCTGTGAGCATTCTGGTCACATACATGTGTATTGATGAGGATCATCATCGCTAGAAGCTGCCAAGCTGGACACATGCTATGCTTTGGGAAACCTGCAAAATTTGTTTTAACTATCAGCCAAGACCCAGATCTCATCTCAGAAGGGCATTTTACAGCCTCTCACAATGCACAGCTGGACATTTTGAAGGCCCATTCAGCTAAATCTGATTGAACTTTCTCTTGTGACTCAGCTGAGGTGACCTCCTCTTAGTGGTGTCAGTGCTAGAGGCAGCCATTATCTCTAGCTACCAGCAATGAAAATGAGAAGAGGGGTGTAAACTTTCAAAGCATCTTGTATTACTTTCAAGTAGCATTGTCTGATAGTTGAGTAGAGCTTTTGTACTTACACTTTGTCTCTTCTTTCTGCTGCCATAGTACCTGCCCAGTTATAAAGTGAAAAGTATTAACCATCTGGGTAGCCTCAGTAGCAGGACATAATGGGAGGACTGGCAGAGATGTATATGTGTATGGGTAACATGGGAATTGGGTGTATGGCTATGATGGGGTCATACATTCATCAGACATTTCTGAGAACATTTGTTTTGTTGGTTTTTTGAGACAAGGTTTCTCTATGTAGCCCTGGCTATCCTGGATAAATAGCTCTGTAGACCAAGCTGACCTCAAACTCAGAGATCCACCTGCCTCTGCCTCCCAAGTGCTGGGATTAAAGGTGTGCACCACCACTGCCCAGCCACTCTGAGCACATTTGTATGTGCTGAAAAGTTTTAAGTGAAGAGCAAATAGCAGTGGTGCCATGTGGCAGGAGGGTGAAAACTCTGAAGGATGTTCACAGTCCAGAGGGGCAGCACCTTGGGCTTTGGGGAAGGTGTGTATTGCTTTTGGTTTTTGTTTTCATGTTGTTAGTTTTATTTCTTTAATCATAAGTAAAATATTCTTTGTGGGCAAGCTAGTTAGTGTCTATGATATATTGGTATTAATGCCTTGATGTATAAAAAGGCTCACATTTAATAGGACATGGAGCATTTTATTGCTTTCTGGCTACTTCCTTAAAAGAATTTGACGTGACATAAGTGATCAGAACATCTGCATAGATCTGTTGATGAGTGGTAGAGTCTAAGTAATCTGGGCTTGTTTCAAAATGTTTTCCAAAATGACCTTGGCCTCCTGCTTCTCACTCACAAGTACTGGGATTACAGACATGGACCACCATGCTGGGCTCTGCAACATTGTATTAAAGTGTAGGCATAAACTAGAAACCAGTGTACAGAACTGATTGAGTGGAAGTTTTTGGTTAGTTGGTTGGTTGGCTGGCTGGCTGGCTGGCTGGCTGGCTGGCTGGTTTTTGATGGTATTTGGGGGTGGGGAATGCAACTGATTTGAATGAGCCAGGGAGTACATTGTAAGATGAGACACACATCTGTAGAATATTCCTAAGTAAGTGGAAGAATTTGCCATTGTTGACATCTATCCAGAAACATTCTTAAACAGCAATCATATGATGTAGATTTGAAGACAAAACTTCATAGACCCAATGGGGCCTGGGACCCAGACAGAGAGAGTCTATCACTGGGATCTCCAGTTCTTCACCTCCAGTTCTTCACCTTACAACTAAAGCTGGTGTCTTAGCTCATATTCTGCTGCTGTAAAGAGACACCATAACCACCTTGGCATTTCTTATAAAGAAAGCATTAACTAGGGGCTTGTTTACAGTTTCAGACAGTTAGTGCATTGCCATCATGGGACTGCTGTGCAGCACACAGGCAGACAGGCTGCTGGAGTGGTAGGCAGAAACTTTACTTCCTGGTCTCAGAGTAAAAGTGGATCTACTATGAGTTTTTGAAACCTCCAAGCCTACTCTCAAGTGACAGAACTCCAACAAGGACACTTCCTGATCCTTCTGCAGTTCACCAACTAGGGGCGGCTACGCAATGCAAATACAAGAGCTTTGTTGGCCATTCAAACTTCCTCAGCTGGCAAGGCTCAGCAGAGGCGAGGTGGGAAAAAAAAAAAAACACAGCCATGAGGTTAAAGTTCTGTTCTTCCTCGTTCAGGGGACAGCTGGGAACCTGAACTACACACCTGTTTGGTTGTCACTATTTTAATGTTTGAAGGAGGCAAAGAGGATGGCTTATCAATTATTCCTTACTTTGCACTGTGGAATAGCCCACTGCGGCCTCTACGTGTGGTCAGCACACACCCCTGTTGTCAGCGCCAGAGAAGATTTTAAAGGGATTCAGAGTTGAACACTATTTTGTTTTAGTAATTATGTACTAACAAATGTGAAACTATATAATTAACACATTAAATCGCTGATTTCATAGGTTACTGTTGCTTAGGACAGGGCTTAGTCAAAAATGTGTTCATTCAAAGCAGACCTCAAATAATGGCATTTTCACAAAGCTGTGGTAAGAGTCTTAGAGGAGGAGTTCACAAGTGGCTGGAGCAGGGGCCTCCAGGGACAAGAAACCTTGTATACAGCCTGCAAAGACTGCTCACCACAAGCTACCTTGGCCTGCAGGATCAGACTTCAGAGCACAGCTGGCCTCTGTATCCTCCTTCAGCCTCCAGCCTCTCTTGTTGGTGTATTCTCTGCAAGCCTTTCCGCTTTGCTCAGTGGCATAGACCCTTAGTTAATAGGACTTGAAGCAAGTTACCTGACATCTTGGGTGCTCTGTAAAATGATCATAATAGCAGTGTCTCCCCTGAAAAGAACTATGGATCTTGAATGAGACTTAGGGATATGAGCACTTGGCCTGGGTCTAGTTGCTAAAATTGTTAACTCCAACTAATGAAGACTGACTGCAGGTGGCTTTCATTTTTGTGATGACTTTGACTTGGCCTCACATTACCCCCCGCCCAATTGTATTGTGGTCCAGGCTGCTAAGATGTAGAGTCAGATGTTAACAATCCCCCTGAAGCCTACTGCAGGCTCTAGGTTCAGCAGGTGTGGCTTCCCAGACTGTCTGGTAGTAAAGAGGCTTGCTCAGTTTGCCTAGGCCGGCTTTGGATCAAAGGAAGGCAGGGCTGAAATTTCTGCCTTTAAGTTTGACAAGTGTTACAGGATCACTGAGTTGTTGAAAATGTCTGGTCTGATCATGTGATTTAATGATCTGTGGGCTCCTTTGGAGAGGCCACAATATTTGCAAGGTAGTTTGACCCCTCCTTGTAGTGGCCAAGTTAAGTAATCATCAGTCTTTCTCAGGAGATTGTTAGGATTGTCTGACAAGATGATGTTTAGAAAGCACAGCCTCAAAGGTCAAGCTTAGATAAAAGTGTTTTGTCTTTAGTTCTCTTTTCACTGTGTGCAAAGTTCAGTTCCAGCTGTCATATTGAAGTGAAAGTTTTAAATGCTCTTCATTTTGTTTGATCAAATGTAGTTCAATCAACATAGATGTCTCTTGAGTATAGCATATGCCTGAGAACTTGAGCAGGTGTTGTATCTGGACCTTAGACTCCCATCCGCAGCAGTAGAGGCTTTGTGTGTAGCCAGTGTTGCCAGAGCACATTGTCTACCTACATAGAAACCTTTCTCAAAATTGAAGACACAGAAAGAAGAGCAGGCTGGGGCATATAGCTCAGTAGTAGAGTACTTGCCTGGCTTGCACTAGGCCAAGGGTCAGGAGAACAAGAAAAGAAACAGCATGATACACCCTTGCCCTCCCTTTGGCATTTGAGTGTAGCTATAGAGGCTGTTATACCAGCCATTTCTGAGATCACAAAAGAGGGAACTGTAATAAGAAGCTTCTGGCCAGGACTAGCCCCAAGATCTGGACCAGCAGTCCCAAAGTCCCAAAGAAACACACAGAAGTTTACATTAATTTCATGCTGATCATCCTTTGGCTCAGTCATATAGCTTGCTAACTCTTAACTCTTAAATTAACCCATGATTAGTCAAATGGCTTAGTATCTTTTCTCAGAGCAGCATTCTTGCCTTTTTTCCTTTGAGTCTTCTGGCATCTCTCTGATGCCAGATCTCATCTTCCTCATCCCAGAGTTTTCTTAGTCTGGTAGCCCCGCCCACACTTCCTGTCTGCCTTCTGGCCAGTCATATGTACCAGAACATAATCCCACAGCAGGGAACAACCTCAGAGGCCCATCATTACCCCTGGCCTCTGCATCTTTTAAAATTGCAAAGGCATGAAGACTGAGCTTTCTTCCACAGGATTGTCAAAGGGCTGGGTATTTTCATGCTGATGCTGTGTGTAGAAGGATGTACATTTGATCCTGTGGGTCCCTGAGTAGAATTGGAACCATCTTGTTAATGACCACTGTTCTGTTCAGAGATGACTTTGCTAGAAGCTTTGAGGACCTCTTAAACCTCACAACATTCTATCAGTTTATTCTAACAAAAATTCTATCAGGATTTTTGTTTACTTGTGACTCTGGAACCTCAGGGAAGGAGCCTGAATGAAGTCCTGATGGAACTCTGCTATGCTTCCATTCCCAGGAAGAAAAGGTGCCATCTTTGGGGACTTGGAACCTCTGATTCCTACTCCCTGATCACCTAGAACCAGGACACTGAATGTTGAATCATTCCTGGCTTTGGGGGAGTGTGGACTTCTTGGCCAAGACCATCTAAGGAGGGGACAGGTCTATCTCTGGCAGGTACAGGAGACAGTAAGGGACAGCTAAGGACTTCCCTGAAACTGAAATGCTTTATATAGTCGAAGTTATCACACTGGATTTGGTCAAGTACCCAGTCTATACATCCTTGTGATCACTAAAGGGTGAGCCAGCCCCTAGGCAGCTCCCACATCCAAATGATGCCAGCCTTCTCTCTCCAACCTTTCCAACCTGCCAGCCTTTAAACCAAAGTCATAGCTATTGGAATCAAACACACTAACATAACAGCTAGGGTCTGTGACACTGTCAAGTGGCTATTTTTATAAATGAGTCTGTCTTTTGTTTTAGAAATTTATATCTTGTATCAGAGGACTTGAGGACAGTTCTTTAAAAGCTGTTTAAAAAGTTAACATTTACTTTTGTGTAGTTAAACAAATATTGTTCCCTTAACTATTGTTTTAAATCCTAAAATAAGATGGAGAATATAAAAGGTTAAAAAGAAATAGAGAGGAAAGACATGTTAGGCAAACATAGGAGAAATATTGACACGTGATGTTGATATTGGGCAAAGTTGAATTCAAGGCAGAAAAATATTTGAGTCAAGGTTATTTCACCATGCTCACAGTCTGTAGACGATAGAACTGCCATGAGACTGTGTGGCCTGGCCAGTGTGGTAAGGTATACAGAAGGGGAGCTATAGGACAGGAAAGACTTGACTTGATCACCACCGGAGGGTAGGACACAGGAGACCTGAGCTCCTCAGGATCATGTAGTAGGTAGAGGCTTATTGTGGATCAGTCAAAACACTTCTGGTGTAGGTGGTAGCCACTTACAGAGTTCACTGTCTGTCAGTGAGGCCCAAGTAGAACCAGAGAAGTGTAGTGTTGAGGCTGTTATTTGTAACAGGATGTTCCAGTCTCTTTTGTAACCTGTACTGCAGCATACAGGTTCATTCAGAAAATTGAAGATGATAATGTTGGCCTGATAGGACAGTTGGATACAGGATGTTGGAGGTAAGAACAGCAGGGTATGTGACATTTAGTCACAAAGATGTACTAATTTAATCTGAATGTCTGCTCACAGGGTACCCCTGTGAAGTGACATCCAGGTGCCAACAATGCTCATCTCAGAATGATCCCTTTTGTATTATTTAGGTTTCTTGCTTTTTGTTTTACTTTACTGTAAGCATGTTTTAATTTTTCTAAAGGCAAATTTATTTTTTTTTTTCCTTTGGCAAGACAGAGGTTCTCTGTGTAGCCTTAGGTCTCCTGGAACTCACTCTGTAGACCAGGGTGGCCTCAAACTCAAAGAGATCTGCCTGCCTCTGCCTCCTGAGTGCGCCTCCTGAGTGCGCCACCACTGTCAAGCTAACAAACCTCTTCAAAAATATACACTATGTGCTGTGTAGTGTTAGCAGTGACTGCTTAAGTGTGTATGTGTTGTGTAGTGTTAGCAGTGAGCTGCTCAAGTGTGTATGTGCTGTGTAGTGTTAGCAGTGAGCTGCTGAAGGGTTGTTTCACTCAACCTCCAGCTCAGGGATCCACAGGGGGAAATTTCATTTATAGGTTTGTTGTTTGGGCTTTTTCGAGACAAGGTTTTACTATGTATGTGGCTCAGGCTGGTTTTGAGCTCATGGTCCTTTTGCTACAGCGTCACTCATCCATATCAGTTTACCCTCAGATGTTTATGTACAGTGCCCGCTTGTAAGTTACTTGCTCAGATTTACACACACATACATACCACCATCTCATACATTCTTGTATTAGCGCAGTACTCATCTGTAAGTTACTTGCCTGCATTTACACCACACACACACACACACACACACACACACACACACACACACACACACACACACCAATATAGAGAAGAAAAAGAACCTACTTTACCATAACCCTTCATAAATATATAAACTTTCAGGATAGTTTTTGCACTACCCTGAAATTCAGTTTTGGCCCATGTTGATAATATTAAAATGTTTATAAACTTAGCAGAGAGAATGGCTCCCTGTGACTTGGTGTAGTGCATTGTGATAATTGCATTCAGGTTCAGCCAGCCTTCTTAAGCTAACATTTAAGCAAGAACATTCAGGCACTGTCTCTGGGCTCTGCAGGGCAGGAGGAGCACAATTGAGTTACGCAGAGCCAGACACTGCTCAGAAGAAACTGTCTCTACGTAGATATAGATTTACTTATGGAGACCCACCGGTGCTCCAGTGGTCTGCTTGGAAATACCTGGAGTGGATGGGAAATGTCTCTTCTCTTGCAGATGTTCTTGAATGGTTAGAGAGTGACAAGATCTAGTGATAAATATGGTTATCAAAAACCAAAACAACTGAGGTTTACTAAAACTGCTTTATTGGGGAGATTGCCCTAAGCAGTGTCACAAGTTTTCTACAAGAGGAAGCTGAGGCCCAAAGAATAAAGGACTCCTGCTCGGGGTCACTGATGTCTTCAGAAGGAAACTGGATTCTAGCTGAGGTAGTCCTGCTTTTAGCCCAGGTTGTTTTGGTTTTGTGATAGGATTGCTACATTCAGGCTGATCTCAGACTGTCTGCTTCTGACTCCTGATTGCTGGGATTATAGATGCACACACTACACTCAATTCCCACCATGGTGTTATGCCTTTAGCATTAGAGACTTAAAAAATACTATCTGAGTTAAAGATTAAGAGTCAGGAATGAAAGAGTGGCTGTACCTTGGCATGGCTTCAAAGTGTCAGGAACATAAGATTTTGCTGTAGGATCTGTACCACAAAGAACACATCCTAGAAACTCCAAGTAATAAATGTGAGCTGAGAGCAGTGGTCAGGAGGCTCCCTGGATTCTGTTCAGAGCTGGAAGCTGCTGCATAGGAATCCTCCGTTAAAGTGAGTCAGGAGGGGGAATGGGTCGCCTCAAGGAGTAAGTACTTATTCTACAGTAAAGCCTCACCATTTAAATGTATAGGGAGCAGAAACACCAGGCTGTCATGGTCCTAGAAACTGGAGGGGAAGAAGTATCTGCCATTTGGTTCTGTAAGGCCAAAGAGGGCAGAGGGCCAGTCAAGAGCAGGCTCTAAGCCAGGGCCACAGGAAGCTGGTGTCACACGGCTGTATCTGGGAAGGAGCACACTCTGCCTATTAGGCTTTCCTGTCCTAAGAGACACTGAGGGTCCCACGGCCCTCATGCTTCTGCCTACCGTTGGCTAACCTGCCCTATTCACAGAGTTAAGTGGAAGGCATGAGGAGTATGTTTGTGATCCGGAACACAGGCTCATTTTCTGTAAAAAGGGTCAGATAAAGGCTGGAAATGGAACCCTTTTGCCTGCCATGTCTGAATGCTTTTCAGCATACCTAGTTACTAGAGTAAACATAGTAGTATGTAGCTAGACTTTTCCAGAAGGAAAGTGTCTATTGGTCAACCTATTGAATATTCTACCAAGTAGTTAGGTGGAAACACACCTGAACCTCAGCACTCTGGAGGCTGAGGCAGGTTGTTGTGAACTCAGAACTAGTATGGTTGAAGTAGCCAGACCCTGTCTCAAAAACCTAAAATATGTACTTGAACCAGTGAATATGTATGTGTATATATATTTCTTATGAAATGCATTATAGTTGTGTAATTCAGGGAGCAGTTATGTCAGAGTCCAGAGTTACCAGGTGCCTACTTTCCTCCCCCCAAGTCACCATTGAAAAGAAGACAGTGCTAAGAGACTCCAGGTTGGCCACTTCCTGCTGGTTGGTTGACTTTCTTGGCAAGGAAGAGAAAGCACTGAGCTGGGTTTGGGCTCCAGCTAGTAGGTCCCCTGGCTTGCTGGTGACAGGCAGCCAGGCAATAGGAGGGAATGTTAAGAAGCTGTGTCACCACTGATTGTCCTGCTGCCTTGCCATGGGGGGGGGGGCTTGCCAAGAGCACTCAGCTTGGGCAGCATATAGCAGTTTTCTGTTTAGCCTCCCTCTCCCCACCCTCTTTAAGCTTAGAAAAAAAGGAGAGAAGAAGGAAAAGAAATGTAGATTTTCATTTATACATCAGAGCTCATGCATTTCCCTCTCTCCAACCTTGGCATCCTGCCCCAGAAGTGTGACCAAGAAAGAGTACCTAATGGTAGAGAAGCGTCTGTCCCTTGGGAATGCCCCTGACATCCCCAGTCATCAAAGTGGGAGTGTATTAATCCAGCTTTGTGTTGCTTATGACAAATAATCCTAACTTAAAGGAAGAAAGATTTGTCTAAGGTTATAGCTTCAGGTTTCAGTCCATAGACCTGGGCTCCTCTGTTCTTGGACGATGGTGAAGTAGAAAGTCATGTTTCAGAGAGTACGTGGTAGACACTGCTTACCTCATGGCAGACAAGAAGCTAAGAAAAGGGATACAGGAGGGGCCAGGACAATACTGAAACGTACCCCCAAGTCTACTTCCTCTACCTAGACCCCAACCACTCTTCTCTTTCGCTGCTTTTCAGTAATGCTATCATACTGTGAATCCATCACAGGATCTGTTTGCTCATGAGCTCAGAACCCCCAAGATCCAGTCACTCCCCAGAGCCCATTAATTGGCAGCCAGGCCAGAACCGAGAGGTGGGCCGCAGCTGCCAGGAAGAGAAGTCATGGCTCATTGGTACTGGATGTGTTGGCATCATTAGTTTACATGACACAGTTGTCAAGTGCTTTTTAGTTGTGGGCGTTGAACCTGAGAGCTAGACATCTACAGAAGCTGGTGGGAGCAGAGCATAGCACACATGGCCCCATCTTGCCTTTGATCCTTTTTAGGCAGTCCACTCAAACAATCAACTGCTCTATTCCATCACAGGCTCAGACAGTGTCTTCCGGCGGCTAGCATCTTAGCAGTGATGCTTTAATGGCCAGGCAGGTTGGACACTGGAACCAACCATAGGTTAATTATTGACATGATTGTTCTGAGTGAGGTTTCATTTACTATATTGATATACTTGAGGCAAGGTAATGTAAAGAAATGTTTGTTTAGCCCATACCCCACATTTGTGGCGCCCCACTTGATGACCTTATCTGCTTTTAATTACCTCTCAGAGGCCCTGTGTCTAAACAGTGTGAGCCTGGGTCTCTATCTACTGCCTACATCAATGTGGGGATTAAACTTTGGCACATCAGCCTTCAGGGAGGTTCAGCCACAGCAGGACTTCACTCGTATCTTAGAAAGGAGAACAGTGGACATGTGTTAGGCTCAGAGATTCAACTCAAGGCAGTTCCAGAGTACCCTAGTGTTATTTTGTGTCCATGCTGGCTCCTAAAAGATGATAGCATGCACCATTTTTTTATTTCCTGGTGCTTGTGTTTTGTGACCCTAATTCCCAGGCTGTCCCTTTAAGACTAACTAGTGTTCCAGTTGGGAATCTTTGGCTCCACTGGTGCTAGTATACAGGCCCTTGACTCTGTCCATCGTTGATCCAGCTCTCAGCCCTGCAGTGGTCGTCATGTATGGAAAGAGCCCAGGATTCACAGCAACAGAGTTTGTGTCCAAAAAGAAACGCCTGTGTATGTTTGAGATGCTGAGAAAAGAAACAGAAAACAGGGGAGAAGCTGGACAGACCTGCCTGTTTGTCCTTTAACAGCATCCTTGTGATGATCTGTGCTGTTCTGGCTATTGGAAGTTCTGCAATCTTCCTGTGACCGTCATATTTATTGTCTGCCCTTGTCCTTTAGATAAATGAGCTGCCTGTTGCTGAGCCTGGCCACCAGGTGCGGCAGTGTTACTTAATATTTAATGAGTGGAAGATGAAGTGAATGTTCTACCACCGGTGGTGAGCATTTGCTAATTGGCAGTAATGACAGCATCCATCTCTGTTCCCCACGGGCATTCTAGACCTAGGTTCTAAGGTAGGGAATAGGGCCTGCACCAACAGATTTATGTGTTTACTCTTGGGAGTTTGTTTGCCTCGTCTTAGTAATCTCCTGTTCTTCTCTTGGGCTAACTGCTCCAGCCCCTCCAGCCTCTTGGTTAGTCTTGTGTGTCACCTGCTGTGAGGTGGGGACCCTGCCCTGGATATACACATCCTGCTGAAGTTTACAGAAGCTTCACGGCTTCTGCTCCTCACTTGGCAAGGTCTAGGCTAGAAATCAGCTTTTCTTCTCTGTGTCTTCAAATCTTCACTAGAAAATTCACTTAGCTGAATTATGGTTTCCTAGGAGACCAGTTTCTCCAGGCCTGCACCTTATCTCCACCTGACCCCCTCCTCCCCACCCACCCCTGCCCCATTATGGAGGGAAGAACATGAATGAACTAGAAATTGGCTTCAAGTCCTGCTTTTCCAGGTGAAATGACTACCTTATTAAGTAGCTCTGTAATTTCATGAGAACCAGTAGTAGCAAAGTATAAGGAAGGAGTGTGCCCCACTTTGATCTGCAAATGAAAACAGGCACCCAGGGAGCACCCCTGGGCTTGAAACAGGAGTAGCTGCGGGGAGAATGGACAGCCTCAAACTCGGGTGACCAGCTCTTTTTCCTTTGGCAAGGAGGTCCTGGACAAGTGATGAGTATGGTGTGGAAGCCATGGGATTGAAGTTGGGAGGAGTGGCATAGTGGAGCTTGCAAGGCTGTCTGTCTAGACATGTAAGACAAGAGTGGCGGTCTTTAAACCTGTACCAGTCTTCACTACCAGGTGTGTACCTACCCATCCTAGTGATGGAGGCAGCACCGTCACTTTGCCCTAATTGCACCTCCACAGCCAGAGAAAGGACCACGTGTCAGGGGCCTAGTGAGAGCAAAGCTGTTTGCTGCTCTGTGTGGTTTCCCCTGGATACAAAACCTAGCCACAGGTGGACAAATAACGCTCTTATGGGAGTGTCTGCCTGTTTCTTAGTACCAGGTGGTTACTTCAATCCTTTTAGAAAATAATTCAGGTGACATGAAGTGAGATAGAAACTGAGATGAAAAGTGAAGTGAAACATGTCCATATAGACACCAACGTGGAAGCAGTATGTAGTGAAACCCAGCCACTTTGTAAGGCAAGCACAGAGTCCAACAGTTTTTAGAAAAAGAAAGATACGACATGATTTTAGGAGTGTTAATATGGGAAATATATATATTAGAATGGGCAGAATAAGAGACATACACTTAGAAATTAAGAAAGAATTATTGTGAATTTGAGAAGTCATCAAATTTACAGCAGTTTGAAGGATCCAGTCATTAGCTCATGGAGACTGAGGGTGTTGCTTAGTGGTTGAGTGTTTGCTTAGTGTGCACACAGCCCTGAGTTCCATCCTCAGCACTACCAAAAATAATAGTATGGTCCTCATTTTAATTGTCAGCTTGACACTGTTGAGAATCACCACAGAGAGAGTCTCAGTGGGGGACTAGAGATCAGGTTGTCTTGTTTACAGTCTTAATGGAGAAAAGACCCAGCTCACTGTGGCAGCACCTTCCTGTGTCAGTGACAGGGGACTGAGAAGGAATAGGCATTGTCTCTGCTCTTGATATGTCCTGCTGCTGCTCAGCTTCTTGCTCTGACCTTCTACACAATGATCATAACCTAGAATTGTAAACCAAATAAACACTTTTTCCTCTGAGTTGATTTTTGTCATTTTATCACAGCAAGAGAAACAAAAGTAGAACGAGTCGTTGAGTACTTTATGTGCTGACGCTGTGAACAGTGGTTTTTTTTTTCTTCTTCTTTATTTTGTATTTATCAAAAAAAAACAGTAAAATGAATTTAAAATGCTGAAAAGTTAACAATAACTATAAAGAAGATAAAAATCATAAGCATGACTTATCAAGGGTGATAATGCAAATAAGATTGCTACACGTATATTTACTTTGTGTTCAGCTTTCCCTCAGAATTTTTTTTTCCATCCCTGTATATCCTTATTCAAGGTCCCTTCCCCCTCCCACCACATCAGGTCACTCCTTCCTCTCCGCAACTCCCCATCCCCTCCCTGGGCAGGGAGCAGACAGTCCTATGGTCCCACTGACCCAATAATGCTTAGATCAGTCTCCACTCCTGGCCAAATCCAGTTTTGTCCCCCACTCCCTCAAGAGTGAGTCAGGTGTTCCTATAGTTGGAGTGGGGTCCGAAGGGTCAGTCCAGGGTGTTTCTGATTCCAAGCTGGTGAACAGTGTTTTTAGAGCACAAGCTTGGGTTGGCCACCTGTCTGTCCCACCGTGAGTAATGGTGAAAAGGGGAACAGATAAGGGATCTAATGACCCCCATGCCTATTTAGGGGTGCTGACATGAGAATCAGGTTTAAACAAAGGAAGAATTGGGGCAAGTGGCAAGGGGTCTGTGTAGTCAGGCAGTCCTGGCCAAGGTCTGTTTCTGATTCTGCAAGATGGTCTGGAAAAAGTCCTGTTCCTGTTATCTGTCACATGAAGGAATCTATCTGGTTCCTACAAGATGGTTATTTCCACTCCAGGATGTATCTTCACCTTCGTGGGTTTACCCTCAGCTTTGGTGGAGGTAGGGGCAGACCTGCCTTTTGAGGGTTTATTCTTCTGGGTATCCAGACCTTGATCTAGAGAGAAGGTTAAGGACAATGGCTTATCTCTGTGCCTTCAGCCAAAAATAAAGACAAGCAGACACCAAGCAAAAGTCTTTGGTTCTGCGTGTGGGCCCAAGTAAGGAGTTGATGTTTGGTCCCTGTTTCAAGAGGTCATGTCACTTCATGTACATAAATTATGATAACTTATGATACTTTCATAGGGTTAGTTTAGATTTATACTAACTATAAATCTAGTTATAGTTAGTATACTAGTTTTATAGTTAGTATGGGGGTTACAGCTTTCATAAGACCTCCAATTCTATTCCCAAAAACCTCAGAAAATAATAACAAAAGAGATCATTGTCACCACAGATGACAGGCCAACACCCCCAGAACAGAGCTAAGGCATGGGGAGTATGCTGAGGCCAGGAGCACAGACTGTGGCTTCGCCTTCTCTTTGCTAAAGTAGGCCTTCCTGCTCTGCTCTAGGCTCTTGACTCAGTGTCTCTTCCAAGGGGATCTTGTGCCCAGATCAAGTTGCAGCACTCATCTGCGTATACAGCCTCTCTGGTCTTCCATGGTTCTAAGGTCTTTCTGCACAGAGCCCTGGCTGTAGTGACCCCAAGGGAGGGTACACATGTCAAGAATAGGTGGTTTCCCAAGGCTCTCAGCTTTCTTAAGGTTCACATGGACGTCATGCTTTGATGAGTGTAGTGTTATTGTGGTGTAAATGCATTTGAAAGTATGATGCCTCAGTTAAATTACCTTAGTCTGTTCTGCCCAGATTGATCTGTTCCAACAGATATGTGCAGGACTGACTAGTGTAGCTCCTAAGGTGGTAGGTGGGTAGGGCTTGGTGGAGACCTTCCACTGACTACCAGTGTGGACACAGAAACCATACAGTACACTAGGCGTCATCTTCAGTCCTGACAGTGTCTTCTTGAGAAACATTGGTTTCCAAGTGAACTCACCAGTTTGTCCCTTAAAGTCCTGCACTTTGAACAGTGGATACCTTAGGCTGTCTACTCCATCTGGCATGGCTGAAGCACCCCACAGTTCTGACAGCACTCCAGCTGTGGCTCCTGCTCCTCATGAACCTGCTTTCCTCTTTCTGACAGCAGAGTAAGTCCTGATGGTGGAGACTTGCTGAGGATGTTTGTTGCCTTACAACACACAGGAAACAGAAAGAGAGAATACAGGAATGAGCCAGGGCAAGATAATGACACTAGTGACATGCTTCTTCCAGCTAGGTCCCACCTCCCAGAGTTTCCAGAACTTTTCAAAAACATCCGAAGGACCAAACCTCCAACTTGAGAACTTATGGAGGAACTACTTCATATCCATACCATAATAGATCACCCCCACCTCCATCATAATGTATTAGGTTCTCTTGAAACCAAATGGGTCACACCATTCTCAATCCCCCGGTTGCCTACAGGTCTCTACAGTAGTACCCTCACCTCCCATGTGGTTTTGGTTATTTTCTTTTAGATTGAGTGTTGTAATCTATCATCAGTCCCAGCACAGTGCCTGCGTTTGCATATTGAACTTGTTGGTCTTTATTTATTTACAGTGCTGAAAAGAGAACTCCAGACCTCCATATGTTAGACAGGTGCTTTACCACTGAGCTAGTCCAGCTTCTCCTGGGGCTGTTTTTACATCTGCTCCATAAGATGCAGTCAGGCCTGTTTCTTAGACACTACTGGGTCATGCACCTGTTTTAGATCAGTGCACATACCATGTCATGATTTTAAAGTGTTCTGTTTCATTTAGTGTTTGTATATATGGCATGTGTATATGTGATTTCAGGCAGAATGAGAGACAAGAATGTTGTATAAATAGCAAAAAGAATCTAAAGTCACTCAGGTCTTTATCTTGATTGTATAATTTTTTTTTCAATAAAGATAAGCCCATGAAGCCACATAGAGGGCTGTATAGAGGCCAGAAAAGGGCATTGGGTCCCTGAAGCTGGAGTTACAGACAATTGTGATCAGCAGAAATCGAATTCAAGTCCTCTGCAAGAGCAGTACATGCTCTTAGTTACTGAGCCATCTCTCTTGCTCCATGGTTTGTTCTTAATATGCTTTAAAAAATATTTTTTCCAAACACATGCATAGTTGATTCTTTTTCACTTAAAATATAATTTACATATAGAAGTAGCTTATGTAAAGTGCAGTAAGTAGTTATAAAACAGAAGCCCGTGGAACTACCACCATAGCCAGACATCCAAAGGCCTCTTCAGGTCCTTCACAGGGTCGGGTGAAGTTAAATGACTCCTTGTGTTGCTGCTTTCATGCCAGGATTTTGTTACAATGCATCTGCATCTGCCTGGCTGTGTTTTATGCACTCCCATCATTCTAGAATAGTACAGATGCTCGGGGGCCTGTCTGGTTCTCCACTGGACATGAGCTGTGAGAACAGCACTGTGTG
Organism: Sigmodon hispidus; assembly: GCA_004025045.1. Taxonomy (NCBI): domain Eukaryota; kingdom Metazoa; phylum Chordata; class Mammalia; order Rodentia; family Cricetidae; genus Sigmodon; species Sigmodon hispidus. The sequence goes on along the minus strand of PVIH01001274.1, from coordinate 55,908 downwards.
TGTTGCAGTACGCAGATGCTCTGACATCACAAGGTTATGTGAGTGCTGGCTACTGCTCTGCTGCTCCCCTGCTGTTGAGTGTCTGCCAACTCTTGGGTAGCTGGTAGTGTCTGCTTGTATTTTTGTATGTCGTGATTTTTAAAACAGTCTTGCTGTATTGTTTATACTGACCCACAAACTTGCTGCATAGCCCAAGCTGCACTTAGATTTGTGTTTCTCCTGTCTGAGTTTCTTAGGGTGATAAAGGAAAGGAGTTGGCTTTACTGTGGTTTCCATGATGAGTTTTTCAGTGATTCCTGGATTTTGTGTCTAAAGTCCTTTGATTCTTTCCATTTTATTTTATTTACACATGCATTTGAGACAGAACTTTATGTGTAGCCTTGGCTCACCTGGAACTTGCTCTGTAGATCAGGCTGGCCCCTAGTGGTGGGAATAAAAGGCCCACCTGGCTATTCTTCTAAGATACTCCTCTACAGTTGTCTTAGTTTTCTCTCTATTGCTGTGCTGAAACACCATGAACAAAGCAAGTTAAGGGAGAAAGGATTAATTTGGTTTACATGTCCATATCACAGTTCATCATGAGAAGTCAGGGCAAGAACTGAAGCAGAAACCATGGAAGAATGCTGCTTACTGGCTTATTCAACAACGCAGAACCACCTGTCTGGGGATGGTGCCACCCTCGGTAGACGGAGCCCTCCTCACATCAACCATTAATCAAGAGAATGCCCCACAGATTTGCCTGTAGGCCAGTCTAATGGAAGCATTTCTCTAGGTTAAGGTTCCTTCTTTGTAGATAACCTAAGCTAATGTCAAGTTGACAAAAAAAATAAGCAGCATAATAATGTTTTTATAAAGGCATTAGACTCTTGCCTTCTATGACCCTCCAGTTTATTTGAGTTTTGAGTGTAATGAGATCTAGCTTCTTTCTGTCTCTATTTCCTAGGCCCTGTGTTCTAGCCAACATAAAGTCCTATGTTAAAAGGCTGACATATTCTCTGTCCTGTAGTCTAGGCTGCTGTGACTTCAGGTCATTCCTCTGCTCCCAGTGGCCACATACAGTTCAGCTGTCCTCCTTCTGGAGCAGCGGCTCCTCCCACCAGTCCTTCTCCAGGACGCCCTGGTCCCCACTGTAGGGTCTGCTGACCCAGGCCCACAGATGCAGCTCTTAGGAAGTGATGTGACTTTGAGTACACAGTGGGTTTCTCACTCATTCTCCTAGAGCTGGGGAGGAGGTAAAGGGGCTTCTCCTACTTCCTTTCAGTCCTATTTGGAGGTCCTGGCTAGCATAGACATACAGGAAAGAAGAACACTGTGCCCTGGCTTGCACGTTGCAAGGAGTGTTTGCAGAAATAGGATCAGGGGCTGGAGAGTTGGCTCAGTGGTTAGGAGCACTGACTACTCTTGTAGAGGATCTGGGTTCAATTCCCAGCATCCACATGGCATCTCACAACTTCTCTGATAGATGAAGATCTATCCTCTTCACACAGGCAAAACACCAATGCACACAAAATAAAAATAAATTATTTTTAAAAAAAGAAAGAAAGAAACAGGGTCAGAATTCATTAGCTAAGCAGGGTAGCCAGTTACAAATGACTTTTTTTTTTTTGTATTGCAACAGTAGTCTGAAATTAATCTTTTGGGGAATATCATTTTCAATAGCATCAGAGCACAGCAAATCCCAAGAAACAAAATAAAATAAAATAATGTTCAATGCATTTTAATGAAAAATTTAAGAAGAACTTGAGAAGGTAGAGGAATAGTTTGTTTTTCTATACTGGAATACTCAGTATTAAAAACTTACACATTCCCCAAACCTGTATGGAGCAGGTAAAGGTTAATGAGTTGTCTAGCCATGAAGGAAAATGGGTGGAAGGATTCTTACCCCAAACAATGGTAAAGTGTGGGGCACTGCTGGCAAAAGAGAGTCTCATCTGGACAGACACTGGGACCTGGGATTGTCTATGTAGACCAAACTGGCCTCAAATTCTCTGTCCTTTTGTCTCTGAATACTGAAATTATAGGTATGTGCTATCTTGCTTGGTAGAAATAGTCATTAATATGGTTCCTGGAAGCTGGGCGGTGATAGCCCACCCCTTTAATCCCAGCATTTGGGAGGTAGAGACCAGCAGATCTCTGTGAGCTCAAGACCAGCCTGGTCTACAGAGTGAGTTCCAGAACAGTCAGAGCTACACAGACAAACCCTGCTCGAAGAACAAAACAACACAAACAAAAAATGGAATAGATGGCTAAAGAGATGGCTCAGTGGTTAAGAGCACTGAGGTTAAGAGGACCTGAGCTCGATTCCCAGCATCCACATGGCAGCTAACAACTGTAATTCCAAGATCTGACACCCTTGCACAATTATACATGCAGGCAAAACACCAATTCACATAAAATAAAATAAATATTTAAGAGAGAGAGAGATGGCTCATTGATTAGGAGCACTTGTTCTCTGAATTCAACTCTTAGTTCCCTGGTCTAATCCACACCATTTGTGACTCCAGTCTCAGAGAATCTAACACCCTCTTCTGGCCTTTGAGGGTACTGAACTCAGTAGTGAACAAACATGCATGCAGACAAACAAAACCCACCTATACAACATAAATAAAAACAAGTAAATCTTTAAAAGAGAAAACCCACCGAGTAGCCAGGTTTGGTGCACACACTTTTAATCCCAGCACTCAGGGGGGCAGAGGCAGAAGGATCTCTGAGTTCAAGGCTAGCCTGGTCTGAAGAGAGAGAGTTCCAGGACAGCCAGAGATATAAGGATAAGAGTCCTTTTAACTGAAACTTGCCATGTAGAGAGAGACTTGGATTTGGCGTTTGTTGTTTGTCTTGTGTATATATTATATATGTATAATATGTATATTGCAATCTTCCTGCCTCAGTCTTCTAAGGTGCATTTATTCCAGCACACAAGCACAGTGGAAGTGACTGTTCCAGCTTCTTAGACAGTGTGAGCTGGGGGCCTGGTAGACAGACCGCTGCTGGTCAGGGAAGAGCACCGCAGGCTTTTGTGAGCCCTGAATTGCTACTGAGAGGATTCCAAGTATGAGCCTCAACACTTGCAAGATGTGATTTTGAAAGGCTGATCTTTTTGTTGTTGTTGCACCTAAATTTTATTTATGAATTAATACAAAATGTTACAGTTCCACGTGTCTTAATCCTTGTTGTCTTCCTCCCCCTCCTTCCTCCTCCTCCTCCTCTTCATCCTGATTAATCTGGAAGGAACACAGCTCACAGCTCATAGATCTCTGTTTGTCAGCAACGTGCAACCATTTTCAGAGATAGTTCTTCAATTGTTTGTTTGTTGGGGTAAGGTTTCTCTGTGTAACAGCCCTGCCTGTCCTAGAACTCAACTTTGTAAACCAAACTGGCCTCAACCTCACACAGATCTGCCTGCTTCTTCATCCCAGGTGCTAGGATTAAAGGCGTGAGCCCCTACCACCCGTAGCTTTTGGTGAGGTGTTTCAAACACCTTTTGGAGAAGGCAGTGACAGAGATCTTGTTCTTGCCCCATTCGATGGTCACCACCCCTCCACCAAGATGCCCAGTTTTCCTGTTCACTTTGATTCTCTTGGAAGAATTGCTCAAAATTGGCAGCATCCATGATTACATCTTCTACAGTGTGGGTGCAGTCAGGGTGAACTTGAAAGCCTCCTTCCACCCCACTACACACACCCCTGCCACAGCTTTTTCACAGGCACCATGGCATCAGAAGAGCTGATCATTTTAACCCCACTATCCCTTGTTTTTAAGGCCGAGAATTGCATCTTTCTTCTGTTCCTTTCCTACAGGCACTGTATAAGTGTTTCTGTAGGGTTCATGCCTTAGCAGTATTGAGGACTTAGCTTGTAATAACTAGGAATCGCCTCACATTCATAATAAATTGATGAAAGCAAGGCATCCTAAAATTACTAATGCACATGAGAGGTGTTTGCAGTAACTGGGATGAAGCATGGTCGTCACATCTCCACCCTCCTGTCTTCTTGTGCTGTCTCATTAGCACACCAGAAAAGGGGGATTTTAAAAAAACATATTGACCAAGAAGTTAACTTGCATTTTTAAAACATGGAAATATTTGGCAGGGTGTAAGTGCATTATTTTAACTTTGCAGCCACATTTTGTTGCTATTGTTTTTTAAAACTAATAACATCCAAATGAAATGTTTTATTTTTAAAAGTTTTCTAGATTTATTATTTTATGTGTTTAAGTATTTGCCTGCATGTATGTATGTGTATCACACACATGCCTTGTGCCCTTCAGGTCCTGCAGAACTAGTTATAGGTGGTTGACATGTGTGTCCTAGGAATCAAATATTGGCCTTACGCAAGAGCCATAAATGCACTTAACCACCGAGCCAGACCTCTATTCCCTATTTTAATTAATTAATTTATATTTTAAGACATGGCTCACTGTGTAGCCCTTGATGTTCAGAATTCATTATGTAGACCACGCTAACTTATAAAGCTCACAGAGATCCAGCTGCCTCTGCCTCTCTGCCAGGATTAAGGGTGTGCACCAGCCTTCTTGCTGGTTATCTTAAAGGACTTCACTGACCACTGGGTAGAAGCCAGACAGTAAGTAGGACTCGGATAAGAGCACCGCCAAACCACCAAGTAACTCATGGGCCTTTTTTAAGAGAGTGTTTCTCTTTGTAGCCCTGGTTGTCCTGGAGCTCACTCTGTAGACTGACTGCCTTGCTTCAAAGTCACAGAAATCTGCCTGTCTGCCGCCCTGCTTAACTGTGGACTTCTTCATTCTCTATAGTGCTTAGAAAGTGAACAGGCCACAGACAGAAATCTATGTAGACAACTTCTGACAAGTACAGATTTATTTAAGGAATTCTGGCAAATTGGAATGTGAGCCAAAGTGTAGAACTGATACAGATCAAAGGCTAGAAAGGAGATAGTTCAGAAAGCAAACCCTTTTCATGAAAAATACTGGGTGTTGGGATGGTCAGCAGGCTCTGTATATAGAGATGTAATGTGGTGGCTCTCATGACCTCACAGGTGTCTTTTTGCAGCATGTCCCAACTTCCTCACCCTGCTTTGGGGCTTTAATCTCTTGAACGATATCATAGTACCATTTGCTAATCCTTAGGGAAATACTGACTGGCTGGGGTAAACAAATGCTTTAAGATATTTGGTGTGTACTTGTGCATGCGTGCATCCATCCATCCCACCCACTATCGTCACCACCATTGGCCCCTTCTTTAGCCCAGAGAAGCCGTCAGCCTCACACTGGTAGATAAAAGTTTTTAAACTTCTCAGAATACTGGACCGCCATGTGGAGCTGTGTTTTAATCCATTTTAGCTTCTTTACCAACCACCAACCTGACAGGAATCCTGTGCCTGTGTCTCTGTTGTCTCATTAAAAATGAAATGAAAGGTGTCAGTATCTTGAAGTGAGTGCTCACTGAATAAGTTACTATTAAGATTGCAGTAACTGTATGTCTGGTCAGTCACCATGAGCACTGTCACCCAGAGTGAGTGAGGAATGGACAGGGCTTTGAGAAGACCAAGGGTCACCCTTACTGCAGGTCTTTGGACAGCCAGAAGCTTTCTCCACCCCATAACGGTCTCCTCCCTCTGCAGCCTCCCCTGGCTTGTTCTTACCCCGTTCTGTCCAGATAGGGTCTGGCACGTGGTTGTCAGTGCTCAGAAAGTATTTGTCCACCTAGTGCCTTTGAAGGGTTGTTTGTGGCCGATGCTATCAGTCATACCAAGCCTGTGACCTCAGCAGTGACCAGCTATGGGGCATATCATCATCATCATCCCCCCCACACACTTCTTTTCAGTGTTTAAGGAATATTTAACCACTCTTCACCTCACCCATTTTTTTCCTTGCACCTCTATTAATTTAAAATAAAAATAGGCTGAGGAATGTATACTGGGCCCTGTGGGTTAAGTAGCTTTGTGATTAACAGCCCTTGCCCTTGCCTTTCAGATGTTCCGCCTGCGGATCAAGAGAAGCTTTTCATCCAGAAGCTTCGGCAATGTTGTGTCCTCTTTGACTTTGTTTCTGACCCACTGAGTGACCTGAAGTGGAAGGAAGTAAAGCGAGCTGCATTGAGTGAGATGGTAGAGTACATCACCCACAACCGGAATGTGATCACAGAACCCATTTACCCAGAGGTCGTCCACATGGTAAGTGACAGTGCTTTCACAGCACACTCCTGGTGGGACCCTAGCCCAGCACAGCCACACCTAGGAAGTCTCCCCTTCCCCAAAGATTTGGACATGCCCCGGGAAGAATGGATGCGATAGACCCTAATGGAGAGAGGAGCTGTTTGCATTCTTTTAACTGTTACCACTCCCTTGTGGGATGGAAATGTTAGAACTTGGTTTTGGCTTGATTTTTTTTTTTTTTTTTTTTTTTTTTAAGCATATGTGTCATTGGTGTTGGTGTCCTCGTGTAGTTTAGAAGTAAACATCTTAACCATCCATGTGCAGGGAAATTCTATCACTCAGCAGAAGTAGTAGGGGTGGGGGCAGAGCTCTGGGTCTTCCCTTAATTCCAACTCTAACACTCTGTAGAAGCTGACCTCAAATCGGGATCTTAGAGTATCTCCTGTGGCTTTCATGGTTTCATTCTTCGTGTTACACTCTATGGTCAGTCTTCTTGGAACTTTTTTTAAGGCACACATCAGAGGTTTAGCTTTATTTTCTTCTGTGATTATTAAATGTGTTCTTATATCAGATATTTAATATCCATTTCCTCTACTCACTTAAGATGGATATATGGAACTCAGCTTTTTTTAAAATCTGTTCCTTGGTACCTAATAAATTGGTTAGTAAAGCCAGTTACAGTATAGAAGATTTCTATTTTTAAGAAGTTTTGGCAGCCAATATTGCCTAATTTATACTCTTTAATCCAAGAAGGAAGAATCTGTTTTACTAGCCAGACATGCTCCAGATTGACTTGGTGCCTCGCCGTTTTCACTGTAGTAGTGGGCAGTAGCAGAAGCACTTGGGATGCCCAATACTCTGGAGAGCACGTTCTCGGTCATTGCTTCCCCCGTTACAGTGATTTCCTAGCTAGTCTCTGCTGCTGCTGCTTCACTTTGTCCCTCTTCTGAACGCCATGCCTCCCCTTGAGGTGAGCAGGCAGCTTCTAGAAGAATGTGACACACATTTCCTGAATTTCCTCTGTGGACCAGACACAGACAAAGAACAGATTCTACCCTCACAAAGCTTTCGTCCCAGGTGGGAAACGAGGGTAAAATAAGCCAACCAATACGGCATTGTTTCAGATGATGTTGGCCTGAAGAAAAGCAACCCAGAGTTGCAAGGTTGAGGACGTGATTTCTGCCCCTCTCTCACATGGCTGAGGATCTAGAGAGAAAGAGTCATGAACTACTCAGACTGCCAGATGCCTGGGTGCTTTCCCTGGCCCCTGTATGTCTGCTGCTTCTTGAGCAGGGTGGGAACAGAGAGGGTGGATTCTGTCTTATTGTTCCTGTATTTGTCTGGACTGATGTTGTATTCATTACTTTGTCATCACTGTGACAAACTGCTTCAGACTGGGAATCATGATGGTTGGCAGTCTGTCCACAGTTTAACTTGTGTTCATCTTGAGGAATCAGGAAGTAAAGAGAGCTCCAGCCAGCCTGTGGTTTTCTTTTTTTTTTTTTTTTAAATATGGTTCATTTATTTTTTGTACATCGTTGTTTTGCCTGCATGTATGTTTTTATAAGGGTGTTGGATCCTCTGGGACAGGGGTTACAGACAGTTGTGAGCTGCCATGTGGGTTCTGGGAATTGAACCCAGGTCCTCTGGAAGAACAGTCAATGCTCTTAACCACTGAGCCATCTCTGCAGCCCCAGCCTGTGGTTTTCAAAGGCCCACTCTCAGTGACTCAGTTCTACCAGCCACACCTCCCATGCAGAGGTTCCACCTCTCCCAAAACAGTGCCATAAGCTGGAGAACAGGTGTTCAAACATGAGCCCCGGGGGATACATCATTTTGCCCATGTTTAACTTCTGCCTGCCACTGCTCTGTTTCCTTTTTTTGGAGTATGTGTAGATTTTGTTCAAAGTGTTTTTAGAGACATTAATTTCCACTAACTTTAAAGACTTCACAGCACTGTAGCAGTATAAACATGGCCTGATTGACTGAAGTGCTATGTGGCTCAATGGCTGTAAAGATGTTATTATCTTATAGCTTACCCCCTTCCAACTTGTAATTATACAACATTTCTCCCCAAAGGAAGTCTTGTCCTGCCCCCTCACCACTGTCTAAACTGTATGACCTCTGACCTGCCGTCTCTATAGATTGACTGTCTAGGACATTTCATGAAATGGACTCATATATCAGGTCTTTCATGACAAGCATTTCCAGAGAGTGTAGCTGAGTCTAATCCATCTCATTGTCTATGCTTGTATTTCATTCCTTTTTTTTTGATAAACATTCCACTATATAGATACACTCATAGAGATTTAATTTTTATTTTATGTACATGGGTATTTTGGTTGCAAGTATGTCTGTGTACCATGTAAATGCCCTATCCTCAAAGGCCAGAAGAGAATGTCACATCTCCTGGGACTAGAATGACAAATGATTGTTAGTTGCCATGTAGATGCTGGGTCCTCTGGAAGAGCGGCCAATGCTCTTAACCACTGAGCCACCTCTGTCCATTTATTTTTCAGTTGGTGGACATGAGGGTTATTTCCGACCTTTTGTTTTGAGACAAGGTCTCACTATGTAGTGCTAGCTGACTTATTTAGCAAGCTTTCTTGTGGGATTATCTTTGGGTTCTTAGCCCCTAAATAATGACCGGGAGACTTATTATGAAAGCTTGATCCCTATTTTTTAATCTGTGTTCTGGTGGTTCAGTTACCTCTCCTCCGTACCATACATCCAACTTGCTCTGAGTCTGCTGGCCTAGATTCCTTCTTTTCCTAGCTATTCTTTCCTGACTACCTATTGGCCATTCGGCTCTTTATTAAACCAATCAGAAGATGCCGTCTTTGCAAATTCACATCTTCACAGTGTACAGACAGGTATTCTGCCACTGACCTGGTACTGTGTATGTGGGCCAGGCTGGCCTGGAACTCATGGAGATGTGCTTGCCTCTTGGGTTGTAGACATGTACTACCCTGCCTGCTTGGACTTGAGCTTTTGTATGAAAAGCTACCATGAAGCAGCACTGGTACAAACCTGTCTCTCTTGGGTGCACCCAGCCTGCAGTGTTCTGTGGCTCACAGTTTGAAAAGCTGCCAGGTCGTTTTTGGAATGGCTAACCAGTTCACACTCCTGTCTGCAGTCTTGAGTGTGAGCTCTCCACACCTCCAGCACTTTGTGCCTGTTTCTGTTCAAATGTCCTTGTGAGTGGGACCTGGAGACTCACTGTGGTTCTGATTTGCATTTGTTTGATACCTTTTCATGTGTGCTGTGTGTTTTCATATGCCAAAGGTGTTAGTGTGACCCTTTCCCTTTACAGACCAAAGAACTTTAAGTTCTAAGCCACTTGCAGGGGGGTGATGGGGAAACAGGAAAGGACACTTGGCTTCCTTTGGTTCTTAGGCATGCATTGCAAAGCTCCATTGTGTCCTCATTTCAGACTTTAAATATAACCAGCCATATGCATTTTCAGTTGAATTACCTAGTTAATCTGTTTTCTAAGGTGTGAACGTTTTCTAATGATCAAAATGAAAATGGCAAAACTAATTTGTAGATGCTTAAAAGTAATAAAGGTGAGATTTGTCTATAACCTTCTGGAGTTGGGGCCTTTCAAAATCTGAAGAAGAATGGATCTATACCCCAGTTTTTACATACAATTTCCAAAGATTCACACCTCTCTCCAGATCAGTGCTTCACAGATTTCTGCTTCCCAAAACCTTTCAGAAACTCTGTAAATTCAGACACTTCCATAGTAACATCAAGACTTTGACTCTTCCACTGGGTCAGCATTGCCCTGATGATGTAGGGGCAATAGTGGGTACATTATATGACAGCAAGGAGCCAGCCAGTGGCCCTACTGACTGCTGAATTCATGTCTACATACTCACGGTGAGAAACATAAAACTCCAAGTCTGTCTGAAACAGCGGAATAGATTAATGTCATTATCATTTAATGCTGACTGATGAGCTATGGAAGATGGCTGTAGTGTTTGCTTGGTGCACAGGGGCCTTGAGTAAATACCTTCAGAGAAGGTATGCAATGGAGTGGTACAGAATTTACCACTGTTTGCGTGGAAACTGTTTTTACCTGAAAATTATTGACAAAAGCCTGTAATTCAGACTTTGATATTTAGCAGGTATATTTCTTTAATTTTTTTTTAAATGAGACTACACTTTCCAGGAGAAAACTGATGATTTTTATTGTCAACGTGCAAGCCTCCGAGGGGATTTGCACTTGGTAGCATGGGGACAGGGTAAGTCATTGGGATCTATATAACTCAGAAAACTAGTATTTTACAGATTATCACTCACAGGCATAAGATTCATTCACACCAAGTGTGTGGCCCACCTGCATTTGACTGGAAGCAGGGAAAGATCATCCCCTGATGAGATCTCTGTCCCATAGCATGTCACCTGTAGTAAATCAGTGCTAGTCCAGTTTTGTTGCAGTATCAAAGAAATCTATGTTTCTTCTTCTCAATATGAACCTGAGTGAGGCAGGATGGCCCAGCTGCTTTCTGTACAGCCATACCTAATGTATTAGCCAGGGTTCTCCTCTAGAGGAATAGAACTGACAGAAGGAATGTATATATACAGAGAAGGGGGGTTATTAGAATGGCTTATAGGCTCTGGTCCAGCTGGTCCAACAATGGCCTTCTACCAATGAAAGGTCCAGGAATCTAGTAGTTGTTCAATTCATGAGGCTGGATGTCTTAGCTGGTCTTCAGTATATGTCAGAATCCTGAAGAAGTAGCTGTAATGCCAGTGAAAGATGGACTTGCCAGGGAAAGAGAAAACAAGCAGGCAAAGAGAGCATGCTTCCTTCTTCCATGTCCTTTATCACAACTGTTGAAAATACAAAACAGTGTTACTCTTCCAGGTGAATCCTTGAAATTAGGGGAAGTACTAGTTATTTCTCATTAACATTTATATTTTGGTATAATTACTATTTTAACTTCTGGCTAACTTCTCACATTGCAGACCCTAGTAGACAGAATGATAAAATTCCCTTTGGGGTCCCTGGTTATTTTTAGGAGCTTAGCAAAAAATCCTGATTCCAAAACATGTAAAAGATAGCTCTTCTCTTACAAAGTAGCTGCCATCAGAGGTCCAGGTTCCTGGATCCCTCTGGGCCCTGCTGAAGCAGACCCCTAGGGATGTCCTGCAGCATTCTGTGTTCATCTGCCATCCAGGTTGCTGGTGGGTATACCTGCCACATGTTTAGCCAGAACTCTCTGGTTTCCTTTCTGGACTCGGGCCTGGGTCACAGCAACATGGCTGAATACATTGAGAAAGTCAGGATTATTGTTGATAAATTTGTACTTGCCATAGTTCCTTTGTATAGAAAATAGCAAAAGAGACTGAGATCGTCCAACAACAACCAAGTGCACCTGTTCCTTCTGTAGCAAGACCAAAGTGCAGAGTCAGGCCCTACAACAAACACCACTGTTGTTGTTACAAGTCTGGCTCCCGAAAACTGAAGTAATTGAAAGTCCAGTTAGAGGCACTGCCATTTAAACAGCCCTACACCAAATCAGTTAATTTATGTAAAAATAAAGCAAAACCCTGCTGACTGTAAATTCCCTGACAAACAAGTTGAGCTCCTAAATCACTGAATTCATGTGATGCTACTCCCAGCCTTGGATGCAGGGAGGGAAACCTTGAGGGCTGAAAAGGGTCTGGCTAGAGCACTGATTGGATAGATTGCCTGGCTCTGGGATTACCCAGCCACCTGTGTTGGACCACTAACAGAACACAGCTTGATGCACTCACTGAATCAAGAAACACATACTGCATCCCGTATGGACTCCAGCACCCTGTTGCCTTGGGGTGCTTCCACTGAAAATGGTAATCCTTTTCAGCCCTCCCAGAACCTGCCTGCCTAGACATGTCTGAGAGACAGAACCAGACAGCGGTAGGCACAGATGAGAGCTGAGGGCTGTACTGGGAGCCTGACCCCTGTCACTGTCAGGAAGGTGAGCTGGTTCCTGGCAGGAACAGTGCTCCAAAGGCCTGAGGCACAAAAAGAGGCTTGGGTTGAGTGAGGCTAGATCTGGATTCCAGAAATCTGATGAAGCCTGCTGGTAGACAAGGGCCTGGGGGCTGCTGCCATGCACAGAAGGAAGGGCTTTGACATGGGTGCTACGTGGCTCTGGCTGACTGACTTGTGCTGAGGCATTTTGGAGATTAGTGGGGTAAGCTGCTTGGCTGGGATGGCTGAGAGGAATGGGCAGGTGTGGATGGGTTAAGGTAGGAACAAGGTGTAGCATGGATTTGCTTTGAGATGTTTAGGGAGAGGAGCTTACTCCCCAGAATTCTGACTTAAAGTAGGATAGCAATTCCAGTTGTAGGTGCAGCTTCCAATTCACTAGTAGGTGTGCTAGAAGAAGAGTTTGTCAGACATTCTAAGGTAGCTCAGACTCACAGGGACAACATTTTCTCTGTGCCCCATATCCCATGCTCAGTGCGAAGCTTTATTCTCCTAGACATCCTTAGATGGTGATGGCTCTTAAAATCTCCAAGGAAAGACTAGCCCTCAGACAACTGGCCACAAGCCCACATGTCTCCTTCTTGCCTTTGATCTGTAACCATAACCAAGGAGTAGGTACAATGATCCTGATCCACCAGGCACATGGTGAAGGGGGGGGGGCTATTCCAGAAAAGGGAGGGTAGAGCACTCCTGTCTGCCGCTTTCCAACCACTAATTGTGCTGCCTTAGGTCCATACCTTGATCCTCTGCAAGTGCAAATTACTGCAGAGAAAAAAACTATCACTCAGTAAAGTGTATGCCTTGCAAGCCGGACCCGAGTTCAGTTCCCACAGCCCATGGGGTGTTTTGTTTTTTGTTTTTTGTTTTTAAAACTAAACGTGGTAGAGCATACTTGTGGTAGCAGTGCTGGGGACAGGAGACAGTGAGGGCTCCCTAGAGCTTGGTGAGCTGCCTCGCTGACTCTGTGAGTTCCAGGACAGTGAGAGACTCTGTCTTTAAACAACAGCCAAAAAAGTGGGCAATGTCTGAGGAATGACTTCCTCATACAAAAGACTCTCACAATCTTGTGCCATTGGATGTCTGTGAACCATGAGCATGCCTGGTACCTGGGGAAGTAATGAGTCTCCAAGCGAGTGCTGGAAATTGAACCTGGCTCCTTTTTCAAGAACTAGTGCTCCTAACCACTGAGCCAACTCAACCTTGTTTCTAATTTTTAGTCCCATACTTTGATACCTTGAAATGAGGTTAATTTTTGTGGCTTTAGGTTTTTGGTGTGGTGTGAGTGTTGCCTTTTGCAGTACTGGTGATTGGAACTGAAGCCTCATACATAGCAGGCAAACATTACAAATTGTGGTATGCCACAGCACAACTTTTCTGTTGCCTGCTTGTATTTAGAACATTAAACTGCAACACTATTTCATAGAGAGTCAGTTAGATTAGGTTAAGTGGTAACAGATATTAAAAACTCGTGTGAATCGTCATTCTATGTCTATGACGTACAAATAAATTCATATGGATGAAATCAAAATAGCAAAGAGAAAGTGAGTCACGAAATAAACAGCAAAGTGTCACGCGTACCAGAGACTGAGTTATTGGTTTCTTATTTACGTAGACTCTGAAAATAAATCTAGAGGATACAGCCCCAGCTGTTGGCAATACCTGCCTTTGGGTAGTGTGACCTTGGAAACTCCTCTTTGCTATGTTTCGATAATTTTAAAACATCTTAATATTTTAATAATGATTATATACCACGTGTATTATCAAAATCCACAAACTAAAAAAAAAAGAAAAAAAGCTAAAAGCAAGTGTCTGTAGCCCGATGGTGGTACTGCCTGCGTGAGACTCTGTTGGTTTCCAGGAAAATGAGTTTAGCCCATTATACGTTAGTCACTGTTGCAGACTTGATTACACACTGGCTTACAGGTTTTCCCCAGGATATCTGGAACAGTGGACACTGGCCTCAGGCGCCTGCCTGCCACATGATGGTTGATTTGGACACGCTTGTCTGCTCCTGTTCCTGCTATCTCAGTGTGGGAAAGGAAAGGGCATTTAGAACTGGGAAGACTAAGATGGTCTCCAGTGAAGTTTTCAGTGTGAGCGTTAAGTCACGTGCCTTTGTTTGCCCAGCCTCGCAGTAGCATGGGTTAAAGGACAGACGGGGGCGGCAGTGACACTGTAGCTCTGGAATATCAGAATTACTTAGAGGTCTGCTCTTGTAATTTTGAAATCTTTCCTTGTTTGATAGTTTTAAATAGTAAAAGAAGTACATGGTTGTTTTTATAACAAATGAATCAAATTGAAAAATAAGGGCTGGATATATAAATCACAGTTCCCAGTTCCAGGCAAACACCAAGGTAAATAAATAAATAAAGTTAAAAAAAATAAAGAAAGAAAGAAAGAAAGAAAGGGGATGAGTAAAGTGAAGAAAAAGCTGAGGTTTTTTTATTTTTTAAAAAAAATTTATTTAGCTTTATTTATGTGTATTGGTATGAAGGTGTCAGGTCTCTGGAACAGGAGTTACAGACAGTTGTGAGCTGCCTTGTGGGTGCTGGGAATTAAACCCCAGTCCTCTGGAAGAGCAGCCAGTGCTCTTAATCACTGAGCCAGCCATCTCTCCAGCCCCTCCCATTTTCAACTAAATAATTCATTGGAGTTTTTTTCAGAAGACTGTTGAGAAACCTTTGGGGATGATGAATGAGTTCATTATCTGTCATATGTGGTCTCACAGGCACTCTGTGAGGAACATGTCCAGTGTGTCAAATGTGTGTAGTTAATTGCTTATGAGTTCTATCTCAGTAAAGGTAGATGTTTAAGCCCCAGAGTTGTTAGGTAGTAGCCAGGCATGATGGCTCACCCCTGCAGTCTCCGTGCTCGGGAGGCACAGGCAAGAAGATGGCAGTAAGTTTTAGGCTGGGCTGGTCTGTGTAGCTAGGTCCTAGTTGCTAGGTGTTTCTTTTGCTCTTGGAGCACAGTGAAGAGCTTAAAAGGCCTGGGGTGGGGGCGAGGGTGAGCTAGGAACTTTGGAGGAGCTTCTGGCTTAGCAAGGTCTTTCTGTCTCTAATCTCTCTACATACCTGTGCCATGAACTTCAGGGAAGTGGGTCCATCCTGATGTTGCTAATCAAGTATTTGAGATTTATCGTGTTGGGTGAGTCAGTAGTTCCTATAGCTGCTTGCTGTTCACTGTGTAGGTGCCCAGCTTGTCTACTCCTATTATAGAAGGTTTCCCAGCCCTTTTGGGCCCTGGCCCACGGTGCCTTTTGTCCCCCAAAGAAATGAATCAGACACTTATATTAACTAAATGCTGTTTGGCCCATGTCTCGAGCACATTACTAACTAACTCTTTCATCTTAATTCAACCCATTTCTTGTAATCTACTAATCTGCTCGTCACATGGCCCAGCCCATGGCTCACCTGTATTTCTTACATTTCTCTTTTTAGGGGGTCGGATGGAGACTGGCTAACTCCACCCTCCTTCTACCTGTCTGTCCTCTGATTCTCCACCCACTTCTACGGTGCTCCACATAGGCCAAAACAGCTCCTTTATTTACAGCATACAGAGAACATTCCACCACACACCCCTTCCCCAGTTGATGATGCTGGGTTGCTTCTAGCTTTGATCATAAACTTCTGTGTTTATAGATGAGCTTTAGACATAGGTATTCATGAACTTGGTGCATGAATTCTGGGGTCCATGTTAGCACCCAAGAACTTCATTTAGATGAAGTCAGCTCTGACTCATTAATTGTGGTGTTATGGCAGAGGAACTCGAAAAGGCTCTCCTCATGTTTTTGTTACAGGTTTGCATTCTGCAGTTAGATCTCTGGTCCATTTGACTGCAGGCTCTTTTAGCGTGTGAATGTTGATCCACTCTATCCTCAAAGAAGCTGCCAGTCTCCTTAGAACAGCTTTGTACCTTGTACATTAGTTGACTATATAGTCTGTTTCTGGACTCTGTTGTGCTCTGTCATTGGTCTCAGAGACTCTGTTCTAGGACACTGCCATCTGTTGGATCCCAGTGTCACAGCTCACTGGTACTGTTTCTGAGCTTCCTGTTCTTCAGGCTCCCAGTCTCCGTGGTGTCTCATCTGTTTATTCCACCCTGTAGCTCTCTTCTCTTCACTGTGGTCACCATCCCTGCTGGTTTGATTTTCATCTTTTGTCTCTAGCTTCTATGTCTATACTCACCTTCTAGATAGAACCATCAGTACCATTGTCTGCTGGTAGCCACACCAGTTAGTTCCGTTCAGATGAGTAGCCCATTCTCTCTCTGCTTTTCTACTCATCTGGTCATCGTTAGCTATGTGCAACTGTGAATTTTGTCCCATTTAGGCTTGTATACTTAGGATTTTCCTTTTAATGTTTTTGAGGCATACTTGAAGATGCAGTTAAGTCATATAAAAATAGTTCCATCCTTTTGGTACTTGTTTTTGAGATGCATTAGGCAGGACCTGAGCCATACTCGCCCAGAACTTTGCATTGCCAAGACAAGGCTCCATGGATTATGAAGTTTCCAGTTTGCTTGATGAAAACAGCCACTCTCCTCAGCCTCCCTAATACTGTCAACTCTCAATATCCCAGGAGATGTGCACATCTGGGGATGCTCAGTTGCTTTATATAAGGGGCATCTTATCTGCATAAGCATGTCTTCCTGTACACTTGGCTGCCTCTTGCTTTAAGTCTCCAAATACTTACACTGGAGTACAGTGCAAATTCTGGGTAGTGATTTGTTACACTGTATTATTTAGATCATGGCTTTAAAAAGAAGCCTACATGTTCAGCAGAAATGCAGTGTTTTATTGCCAATATTTTTGAGCCTCAGTTGACTGAATCCAAGGACCTGGAACCCACAGGTAAAGGACCAACTGTACTAGGCCCTCTCTATTTCTCTTGTGTTGTCTTCATAGCCTCTGGTAGTTTTCTCACATCACATTGCCTTGTGGTGGTGTGCTAATCGATGATGGGACCTTTTCTAGTTGCAGAGCTCTGTGCAGCTCCCTCCTCTGTCCCCCACTGCCCTAACTGCTGAGCTCTAGCCTGTCAGTGACCTGGTGGAATTATGGGGGCTCCCCTCATCTGCTCCCATCTCTTAGGATCAGAAGAATGTACTTCCATATATTTTTACCTAGTATTTTTGGTCTTTGGGACAGTAGAGTAAACCCCGTCCCTCATGACACTTAGCTATGTCCCGAGTGGACCCAGCAGTGAGCACAAGGATACAGAATTAAAGGCAGTTGCATAAAGTGATGGCTCTGTGCCATTGTGCATCAGCTGGTCCATAGGGGATGGCATGGTAGTGACTGGGGAGTGAAAGTGTCTTAGCTCTAAATAGTCCCTTCTCACTTCCTTATATTGTGTGGGCTATTAACTGGACATTCTGAGCCTTCCTAAACCCCCTTCAAATTTTATCCCAATAAAAACATCAGTCTGCTAGACAAAGCAAACATGTTAGAATGCTGATGGTAGAATCCAGGTGTAACCACTCACTAGCCCACACTTTGAGGATTTTTTTGTGTGTTGAAATTTGGGAGAATAAAATATTTGGGAGTGCACTATGAGAATGTCCTTAAAACTAACCTCTGGCCCCATGGTAAATAACTTAGAATATGTTTCTTGATCCACTGGTTTTCTGCTTTGCTTTCTTGGGGTGCTGGAATGGAATCTAGAGCCTATGTGATCGATGGCCTCTGTCAGGCAGCTACATACTCAGCAAACACTTGTTTGGTTTGGTTTGGGTGTCTGTTTTGTTCTGTTTGAAACATGGTGGTCTCTTGTAGCCCAGGCTGTCTGCATAGCCAAGAATAGCCCTGAATTGATGACACTCTTGCTTCCACCTTCCTCGTGCTAGGATTACAAGCATGGACTGCCATGTTCTGTTGGATGATGTGGTAGGGGTGGAGCCCAGGCCTTTGTGCACTCCAGGCAGGCACTCTGCCAACCAAGCTAAGGCCCCAGACCTTCCACTTGTATTTTTAAACTTATACTAATTGAACTGACTTAAGAATTATTACTTTGACTGGGTGGTAGTGGTGTAAGCCTTTAATTCTAGCACTGGGGAGGCAGAGGCAGGTGGATATCTGTGAGTTCAAGGCCAACCTCTTCAACAGTGTAAGTTCCAGGACAGCCAATCCTACACAGAAAAACCCTTTCTTGAAAAAATTAAAAAAAGAATTGTTACTTGTCATGTATGAATTTTCTACTCATAAACTAAAAAATGTTAAATAAATTCATATATTAAAATGAGTGTCTTGTTTTCATGCTTATTAGAAATAAAATAGTGTTGCACATTTAGTTTTACAATAGCTATAAAATTCTCAGCATTGGTGGCACACACCTTTGATCTCAGCACTCAGGAGGCAGAGGCAGGAGCATCTCTGTGAATTTAAGGCCATCCTGGTCTACAGAGTGAGTTTCATGACAAGCAGGACTACACAGAAAAACCCTGTATTGATGAATTATTTGTTGACAATTGATTATATGAAGGATTAATATTTACTAAGGGGATATATAAACACTCACTGATACAAATTAAACCTTAAGGCAATTCTTGGATAGTGGAACTGTCTCACATAGTGATGGTGCCAATCCTTTCCCTGAGAACACAGAAACAAACAGAGTGGAAGGGCAGCGTGCAGCAGGCTTCTCAGTGGGGGCTGGCCACACCCCATTCAAGGTCCTGAGACCCCAAAGCTACACCTCTAGGTCTTCTTCCATAACTCCTGAATCCCACCACATCTCCTTCTTTTGTCCAACTAAGAAAGATTTAAACTTAAGTATGAGACTATATACAATAGACATAATTATAAGGTAATGTCTAGGAGAGGGAAAGGTGATAACATAAATAAGGTCAAACTATAACTAACAATAAACATAAGGTGTATCTTAAATGTCTAGGATATTGGTAAGTGGCAATATATAGAGATTATTTTAAAGCTGTTTATTTTGAATATGAATCTAATATCTGAATGTTTTTAGCTAAGATATGAGATGGTAGCAACTTTAACTATTTAGATTTTAATCTCATTAAAGACTTGAGAAGGAAAATATATTACCTGAATAAGTTGGACGCTCAAGATAGTAGCAGACAGTCAGCTGTCTGAGCAGTTATTTATAGCTTTTTGGAAAAGTTGGAGCTTTTTTTTTTTTTTTTTTTTTTTTTTTTTTTTTTTTTTTTTTTTTTTTTTTTTTTTTTTTTTTTTTTTTTTTTTTTTTTTTTTTTTTTTTTTTTTTTTTTTTTTTTTTTTTTTTTTTTTTTTTTTT